>PVLD010009379.1:52035-77438 GCA_004027595.1 Dinomys branickii
GGGGGGGGGGGGGGGGGGCGGAGCGCATGAAGAATAATGAAGGCTGAGTGTGAGCCAGACCGCAGAGCTGGCCAGGAGAAAGAGGGTGGCAGGTGAGAAAGTAGGGCTAGGGATTTAGTTCAGTGGCACAGCTCCTGTCCTACAAGCATGAGGTCCTGAGTTTGATTCCTGATAGCCCCCCAAAAAATTCAGCTCTAAAACTAAATAAATAAAAGATTTCTAGAAAACTTACTATTTAGTGATGCTAAAAATACCTTTTAAAAAAGTTTAGATATTTTGGTTGGGCTTGTCATGGTGGTACACGCCTGCAGTCCTAGCACTTAGGAGGCTGAGGCAGGAGGATCACTGCAAGTTAGAGGCCAGCCTGGCTTACAATGTGAGTTCAGGGCCAGCCTGAACTTCATAGTGAGACTCTGTCTCAAAAAGAGAAAAAAAAAAAAAACCAGCCTCGAGGAGGCAAGGCCAAAGGGTGAGGGCCTCCTTCTCTAGCACTGGGCTTAGCCCTTTTTCTGTATGAGATAGTTAGTCTCTGAGGAATTCAGACAATAAATGATATGATTTCACTTATAAGTTTAAATAATAACTGTTCTTTCTTAGTACAGAATAAACTGGGGAGGCAAGCAAAAAAGGAGGAAGAAGAATGCTAGTTAGGAGATTTTTTAAATAATACAAGGGCTCAGTGGCAGAGCCCTTGCTTAGCCTGAGAGGCTCTGGGCTGCATCTTCAGTACTGTAAAAAGAATCCAGACAAGAAATTTTATGAGAGTGAATCCAATGCTGTCCCAATTCTGAGCCTCTTTTTAAAACTTCTATTAGTACATATTGACAATACATGATGATGGTATTCATTATGCAAGTTAGTACATGTACACAATTCTTCTACCCCCTTCCCTTCCCCTCCCTCTCCTCTTCCTCTATGTCTTGATCCCCTTCCAACTCTGGGCCTATTGTGAAGGTAAAGACAAAAGATTGCTGAAGGATTCAATGGCCAGGAATTAATTGCAGATAGGAGCCCCAGATGTCTTCCAAAGACTGCTTCTGTGCTCTCTGTGCCTCATCCGCTGCCCCCGCCCTCCCCAGTCATGGCTGCTGATGGGTGTTCCAGGTTTTCCATGGAAGAACCTATGTTCTGATGTCTATGACTAGGGATTTGCTGGCTTATATAACACAGCTTTTCGCAGCCTATTTTGTAGCTAACAAAAAAGTGATTATGTTAACAAAGATTTACTGTTTTTACTATATACCAAACTCTATGACAAGAAATTTACATAGTTTATAATAATCATCATTGCTCCGGTTCCACGCTATGCTTCTCCTTTAGGTGATTATTATGTGGGCCCATGCTTTGGATTACCTCGTGCTCATCATTTACTCCCAAATTTTGCTCCCAACCTACGTCTGTCTTCTGAGGCACAGACTCGTTTATTTATCTAACTCAATACAACTATATAAAAATATGGTGCATATTTCTATTCTGTTGTAAAATGTAAGAAGCTAGCTATTATTCTTGATATGTTGTATTTTTCTTGCCCTTATATATAATCTATCACAAAGCTCTTGTAATTCTAGCTGCAAAATATTCCTCAAAGTTGTTTACTGTTTGGGGCCTGTGTCCATTTGCAGCACGCTGAGATGTACACCCCAAGGCTCCCTTTCTGAATTCCCCTGTCCTCAGCAGGCAGCCTTTTGAGCACCACCTGAAAGGTGTTGATATCACCTATGGGGCTTTCCTTTCCCCTTCTTATATCTCTACCTAGTGGCTGATAAACATGGGTCAAAATCCCACCCCTTCCCCTGTCCCAACTCAGGGCTCCTCTGTGCTTCAGAATATCTCCAGTGTGAGCTGAGATCTCCTCCCATCTGGCCCCATTTCATTCCTGCTGCAGAGTGGACTGGGTTGTCATCAATCACCTGCCTGCTAATTTCCTCAGGGTTAGTGACCTTGGCCACCAGCTTGTGACCCTTTATCCTTTGTTCACTTTGGCACACTTTGTCCTAAGGCTAAATCTCCTTCCTGGTATTCCTGCCTGACATTCTCTACACAGCCCCCAAAGTAACATCCTACTATGCCGTCAGAGCACTCTCGTGCTGCTGCACTTAGGATCAGCCCAGCATCTTCCCAGGACCCTTCTGAGTAGGAGCTGCTGTGCTCTCTGACCACATCTGAGCGTCTTCCTTCCTCAGTTCTTCCCACACCTTCAGATTCCTCCACTACACCACGCTGACTCCTACTGTGCAACTTTGCGCATATATTTTCCTTTTTCTGAAATGTTCTTCCATACATTTTCATCTCATCTAAGTAATCCATGTCATTCATAAAATCTGAATTAAAAGCTACTTGCCCAGACAGACTGTCCTGAGTTTGCCAAAGTACTCTTTACTATTCTCTACTAGCTCTAATTGCAGCTTGCAAGCACACATTTAGTTTTGTGATTGCTCACTTAAATTCTCTCCCTGTGCAGGGACTAGGAATACCTTTGTATCCAAAGCTCCTTGATCACTTGATACAGTGATTTTTGTAGTAGTGATCTATAACACTTTAGGCAATTTTGTTTAATTCTCACAACGACTCAATGGCATAGAAATTATTGCAGTTCTCAAGATAAAAATAAGAGACCCAGGCACAATGGCACATACCTCTTATCTTCACTACTGGGAGAGTGGCAGAGTTAGGAAGATCCCTTCAGCCAAGGAGTTCTAAACCAGCCTGGGCAATGTAGACCTTGGTTCAGACAAAAACTGAAGCAAAAATACACAGGAATCTACTCCTTGCAGTAAGTAGAATAAAGAGCATCTAAAATATCTATGTTGTGATCCCTGAAACCTATAAGTAGAAGTGAGGGGAACCTTATATGGCAAAAAGTATAAATAAAGAGCTTGAGAGGTGGAGATTTATCCTGGGTTGGTGGAGCTGGCACAGGTAATTACAGGGGTCCTTGTAAGAGAAAAGCAAAATGTCAGACAGGACAGAAGATGCTGTGCTGCTGGCTCGGAGATGGTACAGGGACCATGAGTCAAGGGATGCAGGGACCTCTAACAGCCGAAAAGGCAAAGAAATCCCTTTAGGATCTCTTGAAGGATTACATTCCTGGGCCTATTTTACACTTCTGGCTTTCTAAACTATAAGCCAATAGCTGTCTTCTATTGAGGCACTATATTTTGGCAATTTGTCATGGCAGCAATGAAAAACTATTATGCTCCCAAGTCCTTCACCTCCAAGAGATCTTAAACCAGAGCTACCTGAAGCAGGAGCCCCTGTTCTAAAACTCTCTGCTTGGATTGCTTTCAAATCATGTACAAACTCTGTGAAGTTCGAGCATCATTTCTCCAGGACACTGGGCTTCCTTCCTGAAGTACTGCCTGGAAGCCCTGAGACTAACTTGAGAGGGTAAGGAGTTTGACACTGTGTAGAGGACAAGCCCATCCATGGGGGAGCAATGTGGGTTTCTGTTCCTCAGAAATGTGAGATAAGCTTTCAGGTTGTGAGCCGCTGATGCTCTCTGTCAAAGGTAACAGTGGTGTGTTTGGAAAGCCTTTTGCCCAGCTCTTTCTTTTCTTTGCATAAATAGTTTCAGCAGCAAGATCTGAAAGTTCCACACAGTGATTGATTAACTGCACGTGGATACCTCACAGAACTTTGCTCTCTGCAACGAGGACAGGAGATGATGACAGGGATTTGGCAGCTTCATGTCTAGTTTATTTCTTTCTGGACATTTAGTTTTTCAGTGTTTGTTCACTACGTGAAGAGACTGAATGTTTGCCAGTATTGAATGGGTTCTGTTAGTTTGTGTTCCATGAAGAGATTTGAAAGAACAAAGGTAAACATGAAAATTAATATATATTAAGGGACAGGGACAAGTGTACCCAGTTTTATGCACAGAATATCTAAATTATTCTTTTGAATAATACTGGAGGTTGGTACCATTGACCTTTGTTTTAAGTATAGTCAAAGATCAGACACACATGTGTAAATATTGCATTGTTTCTTTGGTGTTAGAAAGCAAAAGGTAAATAAGGACTAAAGTGTGCATTAGGTATAGAGAAATAGGAAGAAATGGTTCAAAAGAAAGGGGAAGGAGGGAAGGGTGGGGGGAAAGGAGGGAATGGGGAAAACAATAAAAGAAGGATAAAATGGAGACAAAGTTCTGTAAATGAGAAGAGGAAGAGGGGTTGAAGGGATGGGAGGGGATTGGAAAAAAATTGAAGAGGATACCGGATACATTATGTGTAGGTACAGATTCCCTATGATGAATATGATCACTACGTATACCTACATTGTACCAATAAACTTACTGGAAAAATATAAAAGAAATATAAAAAGTAGAAATACAAATGCAGTGTAAGAACTGGACTCAGGAAAGCTAAGCAAGAGACCCATAGTAAGTGATGAAACTTGTATTCATTTCTGGATTTTTTTTAAATATCCAAAATCTCTTTTGGGAAGATTTGCCTGGCCTTATATTGGGTTACTTTCTTCTCCTACTGGCATCATTGGCATCCTAGGTTTATCTTTTTAGATTAGAAATCATGACTTATGCTCATGTCTACCCATGACTGGCACAAAGCATATATACAATTAATAGTATTAATTTATGAAAAAGAAAGTAAGCATAAAGAATTTGCTTCAATATTGCATTTGTGTACCAACTAACCTCCCTGGTAATTTCCTGATTATGAGCAGAGCATGGAAATCAGCGATCTGAAATCTGTGCCTTAAACTCAGTTGAGTTAGCCCTAGATGCTTTCATTTTAACAAGGTTTGTTGTATGTTACAATTTACAAAATGCTTTCACATATAGTATCTCATTTGACTTTCACAACATCACTTGTCTTATCCTCATTTTACAGGTATTTTAAAGACTCTAAAAACTACAGAAGTAGATTTCCTCAAATCTTGGCGCTAATTAAATAACACAGTCTACCTGATGTTCTCATTTTCTAATTGCCAAGGTTGCATTTTTTCTTCTATATTATATTAATCATTTATGTATCTTTTGTACTTTAAAATGTTACTGCACCTTTCCTCCATTTGTCTTCTCATGCATTCATTCAGTGACTTACAGGTTCATTCGCCAGTGTTTGCTCAAGCACCCATGGTGCGGCAGGGAACATGCTATATGTTTGAGGGCCATACAAGCACTACATGATGCTGTCCTTGTCCTTGTGAGATATGAGTTATCAAAATAAAAAGATGTTTCAAATAGGACCTATGTAGTCATATATAGAAAAATGTTTATAAATCTCTGAAGGAAAAACATCAAATGATGTACAGAGAAAACACCATGAAGCCTTCCTTAAACTGTTTTGAGTCACAAAAAGCATTACTCAAGAAATTACCTGTAAGCCAAGACTTAAGGTAAACCTAGAAAAAGATGGTCAATCCAAAAGTTCAATAGACCGTCTTTAATGTGCTATAAGCATGGATGGGGACTTGCTCAGGCTTTTTAATTTTGTTTTAAAAAATTATTTATTGGGCGATCGAGGCAACTAAACAGAACTATTGTGGTTTCAGAGAGCAGATTATTCTAAGTATAGACTGGAAACAAACTCAATGGAACTTGGTGATGAAGTGGGCAGGGCTGGGGAAGTGTTGGGGTCTCTCCCAGGTTAACTCTCTCAGTAGCCTGGGGGAAGGTGCACTGAGGATGAGAGAATGTGGAAGAAAAACCACGATTTCAGCAATTCAACAGCAAACCTTAAATTTCTGGGGAGAAAACAAGAAGACAGTAGAGTAATGAAGCTACAGCTCAAAAGGAAAAAAATGAGTGTAATTTTAACTCTCTTTTTTCAGTAATAGCTAGAAGAAATGGTCATTGACTCTAGCTTCTTTCCCTCACCTGCATTTAAATCCACAACCCAGAACAGTTAGTGGAACAATGCAGACCTTAAATAAATAGTTTAGAATTATTTTTAAGTACTAACAGTATTTAATTAAGATGTTTAATATTTAGCCCACAGAGGCCCAAGTAATGTACAAAGATGACGAGTTGGTTACTGGCTATATTGTAGCTTTTCTCTTGATATTGAATCTCCTCCAGGTTTATGCTCGACAACCGAAAAGATAATCATTCTCTTCTGTAATTATTTTGAGGGTTTTCATTATATTCTATATTTTTATACAAAACATAGTCTAGACTTCTATTTCTTCTATTGTTTTGGTTAATCCCTCTTTAAGTCTAATGAGCAAACTTTCTCAGTAAACTTGGTTGAATATATCATCAAGCTTTAATTGTTGCTGATAACAAAGGATGGTAGTTTTATTTAGAAGTTTTTATTCTGACACTTGGTTGGATTATAGAAAGGGAATAATAAATTCCAGAGCAATAAAAATTACAGAAAACAAAATCCAAAGAAATGTATTTTAAAATCCTTTCAGTGAAACTTTGTGGGGTGGGGATTCACAACTTTATTGAAAAGACTTACAGCCAAAACCATTTTTACAAAGAGTTTCTTTTTAAACTATGTTTTTGCATGTGAAATGGAACAGCTGTCTTTGGTTAAACCATCAGTCTATATTTGAAATGCTTCCTAAAAATGGAACTGAAGATAAGCTGTTCCTTTTTAAGATTTTAATTAACTGTTCAGATTCAGATATTGAGCCCCTGGTATTTATAGTTTCTTTAAAAAGAAAACAGTTGTGAACATAAACTAACATGTTTTTCTCAGGAAGTGAGCATGCAATATTTATACATATTTATAGCAACATTGTGTATTTCTGTAATCTATGACTAAAACCAGAATAAGTCTTAGTGAACCATCTCCTCCCACTCGGACGCCCACCCATTCCCTGTGTGCTTCCACTGAGCTCCTGACGTTGGAGGATTCCAGCCTTTCTCAACGTGCAGCTACTCAGAGAAATGAAAGCTCCCTGCATGTGTGTCCCAAATTTTATGAGTGCTGTTGCATTGCAAATGATACTGTGGCCACTCCTGGAAGGCATTCTCTGTTTTCTTTTCCTAAACTAGGTATTTGCACTTGGTTCCTCTCTCTACAGGGAAACCTAAGTGTCTGACTTTCTAAGAACTATGCACAGTACAAGCTTGTGAGGGACTGAGAGAAATGTAAGTAAATGTGAATGTAAATGTAAGTTCTCCAGGTCAACTAAGGCGAAGCTGCAGAATGCTTGTGAGGGGACGTGAACCCTGAGCAGGCCCATACACTTCTTCTTTAATGTTGGAAGGATTATATGGGGGGAAATTTAGACTTGTCTGGGAGGTACCTATGGATAGAAATTTGGCTTGTAGATTAGCTCCAGGAAGACAGTTTCACTTCATAAAATTAAAGAGAGAATTAACGAGGGAGAATTGGGAAGACCATTCACGTAGTGAAGAGGATGACTATCAAACAGGCATATCATAGAGGCGAGTGATTAATGGGAATAGATTCATGAACATGTCTATTGTTTTCCTAGATCTATAGCCTGTATTACCAAGTTACACATCCATATTAACATGTAACAATTTCTGTTTCAATCACTATGCCTAAAAACATATACATATATATGTGTCTTTATGTATATAATGTGCTTATGTAATTGATAGAATTATAACTGACATATAATTTCCCGGCTTCATGTTGGATCCTGTTTTCCATTCCATTTCCTCATCTTTGGAAAGTGGCTGGTTACAACCCATTAAGCTGATGCCCCAACTCGCTGCCAGGCCACAAATTACAGTTGAAAAACCACTGGACTAGATAATTTTAATGACCTTTGTGATCTGAACAGAGAAGTGTCATCATGTTCTTCAATCAATCTTTACAGGAGGAGTTACTGAGGTCGTCACTATTGCCATGGTTTTGATAGCTGTGCTTAACATCTTCTCCATAGTCACTCTGGAATTACAGACTCCCGATACTGAAGCTGACGTAATAATTTTTTAATTATTTAAAAATATCTCTGTAACTGGACTGCAGAACCACATAATATGCCTCAATAGTTTAGGCTCATACAGGCATTCCTTCCTTTTTTTAAGTCGTGTATCCCCATTCTTCAATAAGATTTTATTCTGTTTTAAATATTTCCCATCCACTTTGCCGTATAAAGAAACAAACACTGTGCAAGTTTGCGAGTCCTGTTAGCCACTCCTTTGAAAATCCCCAGCGGATGCAATGTTGTGATGTTGAATGGGGGTGCAGGTCATGAGTAGCTGCGGGTAGAAGACACAGTCACACTCGCCTCACACTCTCCAGCCACATTTTTAGAATACACAGAGTAAAAAGCTGGCCCCCCTCTAATTTACTATTTGTTGATATGTGAACTTGAGAGTCCCTAACACACCAGACGAGTTAGATAACCATTATAGAGTCTAAGCATGTATCTCTATAAATGAATTTACTTTTCTGCTGAAGCATGTCAAGCCGCATTTTAGACCATACTAAAGAAGAAAGGCTTTCCAAGAAAAATAGAGTATGTTTCAGTACTGCTCAGAGATAAGCACTCAAGAATTTAAAGATTTTATGTTTCAGAATCAGAGTGAATGTATCATGGTGCCTGAACTTTCTTTCAAAGGTTGAAGAACTGATCCATGATCACTGAATGATTTTGACTGTTTATTGAGCCTTTCAGAATGTTCTAACCTTCATTTATTTTTCTATAACTTTCCTCTTTAAAATGTCTTTGACATCACTTAATTCTATTGTGTTTTGTCTTTCTCTCCTGGAGGAATCATACTCTGCACATGCTCTCAAATCTTGTTATATGTTATTTCTAGTTCATTATATTATAAAGTTAACTTTAGAATCACTTAGGAATTCTTTACATTAAATAAATTCTTCAGTGACTAAAAATCCATGAAATCAGCTAAATCTTCGGCACATTTATAGCAACTATGTCCTGTTGTATGGATTTTGTGAACAGAAGGACACCACTGTAACCTCTTTACCAGATTAGACTCAGAAAGATGAGGCAATTTTCTGAGGAAACAGCCTAGTTTTGGAGGCCCCAACAAAAATTAGACAAGTCAATAGCCGATTTTTTTGCAAATATGGATAGCGGGCCAAGCCAGTCTTTTGTGTCCAGGCTTCCTCACCTTCCTATTCTTGGCAAGGTAACCTCTGCCTTGCTTCAGAGTGAGCTGCTCTGCAGGTGGCTGGAGCTGGCCCTTTGCACACAGACAGACACCTTCTGCTGTGGTGTTTGCACTTAAGTTGTGTTTCCCTCCTCATGTCATATGCACTCCAGTTTTGTGGTCAGCGGATGCAGTCGCTTCTCCTTCCTGCTGGATACTACTTGGATGTGACCTCAGAGATCCTTTCTGGATTTCACACTTGACCTGACCAACAGATGTCCATACATCACAATGTCTGTGTAGAAGGTCTGATGAATGTCTAGCTTGATGCCCACCTCTTTTGACTTTCAAAGAAATATGTACAGCATTCTGGCAAGTGAGGCTCACTTGAACTGTGGCTAGTGCTTCATCTCTGGTTTCCAGCTTCCTTCCAGTGTTCTGTTTGTCTAACCTTAAAGGCTCTTCAGAACACTGAGTCCCCGGATCTGCCTCTTGCGCAGTTAGGCACAGCACCCACGGTGTCCTGCAGTCCTTGGCACACTTGCTCCTACCCATGCTAATTCAGGGGAAGCAGGAACTCAGAGCCAGAGGCTGCAATGTGAGCAGATCCAAGGATAAGCACACTGGGCCCCTCTTGCTTCTGAGTCCCAAGTCCCTGGGGTACCAGAAATGTTCAGGCCCTGTGAAAACAGACTAACTGTTCAAATGCCCTCATTTTCCTTCCTTCTTGTACTCCTGGCAGGAAGTTACTGATGCAAGAGGACACTTTGGGCTGGGGAGTGGCTAGGTGATAGAGTGCATGCTTAGCATGCAAGAGACCCAGGGTACACACACACACACACACACACACACACACACACACATGAGAAAAATCCAAAATGACACACTGCAAATAAAAAGAAGTTGGGCATGGTAGTGCAGGCCTGTAATCCCAGTACTTGTGGAAGCTGAGGTAGCAGGATCACTGTGAGTTCAAGATCAGTGTGAACTACATTGTGAGACCCTGTCTCAAAGACAAAATAGCACAGAACTCACCAGATGTGACAGCACACACCTGTAATGCCAACACTCAGGAAACTGAAGTAGGAAGATTGTTGTGAGTTTGTAACCAGCTTGGCTTCTCAAAAAAACAAAAAAAAAAAAAATAAAAAAAATTCCACTTTAGATCGTAGTTTTCTGCTTGCCTAGAAACCAGTAAAACTAGAAAACCAGCATCAGATCATAGTTCCTATCTAACGCACATTTTGAGACGGGCTCTGATGTTGAGGCCCTTGCTTACAACAGAAGTCCAGCCACTGTCACTATCTCTGAACAAGTGCAAATGAGAGGGGCTGCGCCCTTGTGGATAAGCAGGAAGAGACACGCAGGAGGATGAGGGGCGTACTGCAGATCCTAAGACGCCCGCTCTCGGCCAGCTGCTTCTCTGGGATCTGCATGAGCGCAGCACCACAGAGACTCCTGTTTTCAGAGACCTGTGTGGCTACGGGAGACAGTGAGCCACCTCAGGTTCACAGGTTCGGACCACACGTCCACTTCTAGAAGGAGAGAGCCCAAACATTCTCTTCATTTTGCCCCACTGAGCTGGCAGTTATTTTTATTTTGGTGATGGGATGTTCTTTTCTGTTTTGGAAAATATTAAGAAAAAGTTAATCTTGAGAACTGCATACTAGGTGGGTAATGATCATAAATACACAGTATTGGAGCCAACATTTCCCCAAAGCCAGAAGGCAGCATTACTTCCCCTACTGGAGGCACCTTTTGTACTTTTCAGAAATCATCACCAGAATTCTCAGTATTTGTGGAAACTGAAGTTCAGGTAATGAGTGAATGTATAGTCCCTTCTTTTCCTTCATTGTTGGAAATGGAACCCAGGGCCCCACCCAGCCAGGCAAGTGCCCTACTGCTGAACTACACCTCTAGCAGAGTCTGGTTTTCACTTGGGTTTATCTGAATCCTAAATGGGATTGAGCATTTCCACCAGATTATTGATCACCAGCTGTGACCATGGTTAAGTTTCCGTGTCTCTCTTGCTTCCTCTCCCATACCTGCGTTCATGACGCATTTTATCTACAAAATCGTACTACATGCAAGGAGTAATCAAAACCCTCAGCGCATATTTAAAGTTTTAAAAATGTTTAAGTTTTAAAACTTACTTCAGTAAGAGACACATTGCTGTGAATTTCCCTCAGAACCCGCCCCCTCACGGTACACACACTTGTCCTGTCACTCACTTTGGGACATTCTGAAGCAGTTCTGGATCCTCTTTGTAGGTGTCTTTAGTGACACTCTTGTTGCTGCCTCAGTGTCCCGAATTGATTCAAAACTTTTTCCTTTCATCGTCATGTTCTACTTGGGAAAGTGCTAAAGGTCACATGATGCCAGGTCCAGTAAATAAGACAGATGAGGACATACTTTAAAATTTGCTTTGAAAACAATGCCCGTTTATCAATGAGGTGTGATCAACAGATATTGTGAATGTTTATACTAAAACATTTATAACAGTAAAAGACAAATTGCTGTAAGTCCCTTCCAAAATATTCAAAATACTACATCTTGTTTTGAATAAACTTATCTCTACACTTACCTTACTTGGCAGTGTGTCCTTTACAGTAATTTTTAAAAACTTAAACACTGTCTGTGTTTTTGGATCACCTTTTGTATATTAACTAAAATAAACTTCTTCACGCCCTGAAAAAACAAAAGCATAGAGAAGTTACATAGTACACGGAGCAGAGAGCAGCGGGGATGCGCCATCCTTCCCGTCAGTGTGACTCCCGGTCCCCGCTTTCCCTGTGGCACCGCCAAGTTTGTGTGGAGCGTTTGAAAGAGGGCTTCATGCTTGCTAATTATTTTCCAGCTGTTAGAAGCAAGCGAATAAAGAGGGAAGAACTCTGTGCGGGAGAAAGATGTCACAATGAAGCCAGTATACAAGGAGAGTCACGAATTAGATGAAACGTCTAACAGACTTTAGAGAGATGAAGAATGCATTTCAAACTTTTTAGTTTGTTTTGGGGGCACTGCAATGAAATCTAGAACCTCACATAACCTGGCTCTACCACTGAGTAATAGCCCCAGCAGCTCAAATGTTTTGCAGGTGTTTACACTGTCTCGGGAGCATTCATACACTAACAGAGGAGACGGGCAATGAAAAGACAATCACAGGTGGATCTCTGCTCCAGGCCCAGAAAAGTATTTCTCTGCAGCCTGACCTGTACTAGCTGGTGGTCACAGTATCTGTTCCCTCTCCCTCCCTCCCTCCTTCTCTCTTCCTCCTTACAGTCTGCAGGGTCAGCTCTGAGAAAGGATCTCACTAACTCAACCGATCCCCTACATTCCACGGCACTCTTATTTCGCACTCAAACTAAGACAGAGGTTTCTTTTCTCTTTCATAAATAACGGTCAGAATCCTTCTTTTGAAGTATAAATCTTTCTCTCCCCGAATAAACTCATTCAGTATGTTCACAGTGAATAAAATCTGAATTACATTAAATTATGGAGCTAATATCCATGTGGCCCTGCTCATATGTGCAGCCAACTTCCCGTCCTCTCTCCCCCTCTGTCAGCCATGCTGGGCTTTCTGCCTCCACCTGTGAGGCTGAGTTTTACAGGACCTTTACGCTCTCCACTAGAGGAATGACTTGCCCTCTGGGGCTACCTTGTGCTTTCCTTTTGCCCGTTATTCAGATCTTAGCTCTAACAGTACCTGTCCATGAAGGGCTTGGGTGCCCCAAAAAAGATATGCTGAAGTCCTAAATCCAGGAATCCATGTGTACTGCCTTACTGGAAAATAGTGCCTGTGAAAATACAATCAGGTGATGATTAGTTGTTTGATCAATCTTGTGTATGTGTTTTCCTGAGCATACACTTTGAAGTTATCAATATGTAATACAATAACCATTGTTAGCCCTGTCACCTTGTCTGTAGTTCAGTTTTGATCGTACTGTTCTTTTGCTACTTTGTGTCTGTTTGTTAATGTTTTCGTTCTTTTACTTTTAAAAATAAAAAAAGAATACAATCAGGTGAACTGGGTCTTACTGGTCAGAGTAGGCTCTCATTGGATGACCTCTTCCCCTTATAAGGTTAGAGAAATTTGAGGCACAGACACCTGTAGGGAGAGGCTGAGAAAGCAGTTATCAGAAGGAGGCAATTACAAAAGAAGGAATTCCGGGGATTTCCAGTAACTGCCAGAGGCCAAAAGAAACAATGAGCATTCAGGGAGAGCATGCCCTGCCCTGCCAGGACTTTGGACTTCAGGCATCCAGGATTCTGAGCAAGTAATTCTGTGTTGTTTTGTGCACCCAGTTTGTGGTAATTTGCATGAGAGTGATTCAGAGTCAATCTTCAATCAGGAGTTCTCCCTCCAATGGATTCAGTATCCCTTAATTCTACTATATGCATAGTATTTATAATTACTTGCAATAATTTTTATGTCCTTGAGGATGTACTAAATATATTCATTTATAATGTTTTGCATGTAAATATTTATATTTATATAAATATTTCAATATAATATATAAACACTTGAAGGTGCAGATTATTTATTTGAGTCAACGAACTCCTAGAAGATTGTATAACTATATTGGGGCTACATTGTCTGTTGATTATGTTAACTTGGTGATTCAAGCAATAAACTAAACGTAGATCATCTCTGAACAAAATCTTTTATCATTAGCTCTGTGATGTAATTTGGTATCACATAAGGAATATGTAGTATTAGTAACGGTGTGATTCCTATAGGTTAGGTCTAGACTTGAAACAATAGCTAGTTAATCCAAAAAGAATTAATGCCAGTTAAACTAAATATCAGGTGAAAATACTTCTGTTCATTTACTTTTGCAAGGTTCCATTTCTTAAGAAATGAAACAGGAGGAGTCCTGAATAACTGTAATGTTTTTCATATGCTCTGGAAAACTATGATTTTTAAATCTGTGTTTAGTTTCTGCTAAAATAACTGTAGTGATTTATACTATAACTCATCATGTAGTGTGTTTAATTAAATTTGAGTTGATACTACTTTCTGTTTCCTAACTATAAAAGCTTTTAGACATGTCAAGTATCACAAGGTGAATCTTAACACAGAAAAATCATATTTATTTCAGTGAGAAAATCTGAAGCTTCCTGAATCAAAATCCAACCTGTGTTTCATGATATACTGTATAGTAATACTAAAGAACCATGATTTTCTATTAAATATAATTTTCATGTAATTTTTAAAAGCTAATGCAAAAGTATAATAGTTTTGTAACATTTTAGGAAACAAAAAAATATAATACAAGTAATAGAAACTGCTTAGTCTTTCCAGCTTCAAATAAAGACTGTTAGTATAGTGATGGCTTTTATATCAGAACTTGAGAACAAATGGTTTTCGTACCGTGTTTTCTTTGGGGAGCTGTATAAATATTGTTATCTTTCACTCTTTGTTTTTTTTTTTTTTTTTGCAGTACTGGGGATCGAACTCAGGACCCTGCGCTTGCTAGGCAGGTGCTTATTCCACTGAGCTATATCCCCAGCCCTATCTTTCACTCTTATTCTATGTGATTTTTTTTTTACTCAATGTGACTTTAGCGAGCATTCTACTGTTGAAAATCTACACTATTATTAATTTACAAATATCAGTAAACATTGTCTATAAATCTTTTCTTACGTTTGATAATCTTCTTTTCATTTATTTTTTTGAGACAGGGGTCTCACTGTGCAGTTCAGGCTGGCCTTGCTCTCGCAGCAATCTCCTGGCCTCTGCCTCCGGAGGGCTGGGATTATAGGCATGCCCAGCTTGATTATTTTCTTAAGAGTAAATTAATACCGGTGGGATTATAGCCAAAGTATATAAATACTTCTCTGGCTGCTACCAATTTTCCTGCCCTCCAGAAGTATGTTTATACTTCTGTCTACATTTAACATAAAAAGACGTGCGTAATTTCTAGCTATATAAAAATTGCATTTCATTGTTTTAATTTCCTTTTGAAATAATAATAAAGTCAAATGCTCTTTTTCTATACCTCTGTATTCTTTTACTTACCATATATTTGAGTTCTTTGGAGGGATTTTAATATTTTTCTTACAGATGCATAATATATTTAATATACCTTTTGACATTTTGCAAATATTTTCATATTTTATTGGCCTTATATTTTTATTCTTGGTATTTTTTATGTAGACTTTTTTCAAGGTCTATAGACAAGTTTGTCAACTATATTAATTATACTTTTTCCAATCTGTATGTTGGAAACACTACCTCTACCCATATACTAACTCAAAGACTTTCTATTAAAATCCTAACCCAGGGTGGACACTGGTCTAGGAGCTGGGGCTATAAAAATGACAAACAAAACTCAGGCACTCAGCAGGTTTACAGGATATCAGCAATCATTCACAACAATCAGCCTAATAGCCTAACCTGTCAACCAAGTAAGTAAATAAATAGTTTTCAGATAGTGATTAGTTTATGAATAAAATAAAACAAGACGGTTGACGATCACGTGCTCATACATGCAAAGGGTTGCATGCTTGCATTAAGGGTCAAAGGGAGATGGAGAAGGGGACACTGGAAATCATTCCAAATGGTCAGAGACAGGGCCCACGTGCCTGGCGGCCCCAGCTCAGCAGAGAGAACAACAGCAAGTTCAGAGGCTTTGAAATGAGAACAAGCGTGAACAAAAGGAGGGCGGGCCGACCCAAGCACAGTAGACAATGCAGTAGTGGTGTCAGATGGAAAACAGCATCGGCTCCAGAGTACCTGTAAAGAGCACGGTGAGCAGTTACGATTTCAAACCTGAAATCATTCTGAAGCTTCTAAATATGAAAGCAATTGGTTCACTCTGCCTATTCAGATCATGAAGATTTGGACCTGGGCCTAAGAAAAAGCAAGGGAATAAATATGAGGCCATTACTGTCACCAAAGTGAGACAATATGGCATATTTGTCCATGCCTGTCACTATAGAGATTATATTATAATTTCATTTATTACAGTTAACTTTATCTGAAAACAAATTATTACAGCTGCTTTCAGTCCATCTCTTTCTTTCCCTGCCTAATTTTTTCCGGTCAATCATAGCATTTTAACTATTATACCTTTAAAATATTTCAATTACAGTAAGTACCTTCATCTTTACTCTTCATTTTAATATTTTTGTCAATAACTTTTATATTCTTTCAGAAGATTCTTAGAACATTTCTTCAAGTCTCTCTTACCAATACACACACACACACACACACACACACACACACACACACACATTCATAAGACCTTGAATGGTGATGCATTTGAAGGGTTGTAATGCCATGTTTCTGAAAGAGCCTTAGCGCAGCAAAGCACTGTTTTCTTGTGACTTGTAACTCCCCACATAGTTGTGGATAGGTGGTGTTAAGACTACATTGCTCTAAATTTCAAGGAGGTTGCATGGTATCTGTCACTCTCTTACATGCTAGAAGACCATGCTCTTGGCTGGAAGAGTAGCTGGGGCTTTTAAACATCATTCCGTAAGCCTCTTACACCCTGAGAAATGGTTTCCAGTGGAGTCCACAGAGCAAATGCTCCACAGGTCAGTGATGTTTTAGAGTCGTCGTCTTTAGTGATAGTGTACCACATCACTCACATCCCACATCTCTCCAGGGGATGGTTGCTCTCCATTAATAGGATCACACAGGATTTTTATATTATGGATTTTCAACTTTTGCTTCTGTAGCAGGGAGCTCATAATTAAATTGCAACATTAAACTTGTAAATATCTTTGGTATCTTTGGTCAGTGTTTCCTGTCTTAGTTACTGCTTCCATTTCATTATTGCTTTTCGAGATCTTGATCACTATTTTAATTATTTAATATTAATTTTGTAGGCCCTCTCAATTTCTGAAAGTAGCTTGGCAGTAGATGTGTTGTTGTAGCCACTGTACAGCTGTTGGCAGGGCTGATGAGCATGCTCTCTCCCTCTCCTCCCTCCTTCCCTCTGTCTAGTTGACACATTTTGTTTCCCTTTGTCACTATTTTTGCATGTCTGTTCTTTTGTTTGTTTTGCTTTCATTTTAGTTTTTTTATCTTTTTTCTTTTGGTGGTACTGGGGATCAAACTCAGGATCTTGCGCTTGCTAAGCAGGTGCTTATTCCACTGAGCTATATGCCCTTCCCCTTTATCTTATGTTTAAAACTGAGTTCTTAGAGCTGAGAAATAGAGCTTGGATCAAGTTCAGGTTTTACTATGTGACCTTTCAAAGTAACAAAGTCTAAGAATTTTCTGTCAGTAGAGCTTTACATTCAGTAAGGAAGACTCCTAGAAATATGGCTCCTCCAGGAAAGACTATAGACCCAAGTTTTCCACTTTGCTAATCAGTGTTTAGATTTTCCATATCTGATAGATGCATAAATTAATCTCATTATGCAAAACCAGAAAAAAAATGTTACGAATTTTGGATTCTCACTGAAAATTAATAGTATGACACTTCCCATAAATTCAGTGCCATTTCTTGAGTTCTTAATAGTGCAGTATAAGACAAGATAAATTACTAGTGACTTTAGGTAAATTACAGTTTTACAAATCTTAGAAACAAAGGTAAAACTTGTGACACAGTCGGTGTTCACAAGGCAACACAAAACATCTCCCAATTACAGCTGGAGAAAACTGCAGCTATGGTCACATCCACAAAGACCCGCACAGAACATTTTGCTTCTTTCCTAGAGTGTTTTTGTACAGGGACAAAGTCACTGAAGGCCGGAGAAACACACACACATGTGCACACACACAAACACATACACATGAAAGCATAACATTCCTCATCTTGTGATTTTACAAGGAGTTCTGCTTGTAAGTACTTAGCTTTATCTAGACCAAAAAACAAAAACAAAAAAAATGCTGCCAGGAACATGTGCACCACTGTGTATGTTCATCCTTCCCTCCTCTATTAGCTCCAGAGTTCTCCAAGAAATTACCGTCAAGTTTTATCTCCCAGAATGATTTATGTAGTCATAATCAACACTAGGTAAATGTTTATTACATAAATTAATAGTTTTGAATAATTTTGAATGAGGAGAACCTCATGTGAGCTTCTCTGTGTATGGTCTGTGTATAAGAAAGGAGAAAGACACAGAGACAGAGAGGAGTTTTTAGTATTGTTGTCAGCTTCAAATGACAGCTAGAACTATGGGAGGTTTGGGGGTACCACAGTGCATCTATGAACCTATTAGTAACTCAGTTGTTCTCTGAAAAGCAACTCAATGTAGTTAATGACTGGAAAACTAAAGTGATGGAAAAACTGCAGACTTCAAGGCCCACTAAAAGAGCACATGAGGACATACTCTTGAGTCATCTCATCGTTATTCAAAAGCGGGCTATGGGAGTGTCTCTCCCTCTTACTTGGCTCTCTTTTCACCATGGGAAATAGTGAGGTCTTGAACCTCAGTTGCACGAGTGTTAAAGGTCTCAAATAAGAAAAGCAGCTCATGCACTTTCACGGGATTCTGCAGAGAAAGGGCTACTGGAGGAGAACATGGCTGATTCTTAGTGAAACTTAGTCCATTAGTCACTGTTGATAATAAATTAGTGAACATGGAACCATTGCTCTGATGGGAGCTGTAGGGTTAGGTCCCAGCATTTTCATCAGTCGGTGCATGGGTATTATATGTGTGTTTCAGAGTCAACAGTGCTCTATAGATTGTGCCTGAACAAAGCTTATCCAGCAGCACCTTTTTTCCACCCAGGGAACCACAGCCTTCCTGAGCTATAGGGTATTGGACAGCACATACCATTGGGCCTTTTTCTTATGGTGCTAAGGATGGAAGCCAGGGCTTCATGAATGGTAAGCCATCAGTCCACCACTGAACTCTGGCTCTTGCACTGTGGGGTCATTTTAAATAGCAAAATTAACAAAGATTTATGAGAAATGTGGCATTGAACAGACTGACTGGAGAACAATTGATTATAGTATGATCTACAAAGCAGAATTCCATTTCCTTAGGCCTTAGTAGTGAATGCATACATCAGGTAGCACAAATTAATCACTGTGGGCATGTGCCTGTGAATGACCACAGAGTGCTACAGGTATTGAGTTTGGGCCCCAAGTAAATATCAGCTAGGAGGCAAATTCATAAATGGAACATTTGAAGAATGAGAATTAGCTCCTTATGCATTAGTAGGCAAATTGAACCCCCTCCAACTGACTGCACTGCCTTGTGTAATAGCACATATTAAGCAGCAATGCAGGACCAATGGAAGCAAAACCAAATGGTTTCTAAGGCACACTTTCTAGTGTATTTGCTTTTCCATTTAATGTGCAATGGTTGAGAAGCATGTCCACCTTACGTACTCATGGGAATCCCAAGTATGATGCTAATACTGTTGAAGACTGAGTGATATACCTGAAAAATATAAAATGAGGACTTGACCAAAGAAAATGGAAATGAAGTCTCTGGAGGAAAGTTGTGCTCAGTGTTATTTAAGTGACATTTGAAGAGTCCCTTGGCTGGTGTGACCATTAAACCCCATTTCTGAGAAAGAGAATTAATATCAAATTTGGAAAAACTACAGAGAACTTGGATATTTCTTTAGGATGCAACCAAAATATCCAAACACATCGATCTTCCTATAGAGGCATATTAAAAGCTCTTGTAAGTTTCAGTGCAGAAATGTATAGCTAGGCCAAGTAGTTTATAATTAAACATCACCCAAAACCCTATGGAAAGTTATAGAAATTGAAGCTCAAGCAACATAAAAACACTCCATAATATAGACATGTTTATATGTATTTAACACTTAATGGCTTTGTGTTGTTTTAAAGATTGTTAACAGTGCTATATAAACAAAGTATTATTGCAATAATTAAAAATGGGACTCATAAGTAGTACATGAAAAAAAATAAGTAGTACATGATGTTCAACACATAACAGCCCTCCTTATTGTGGTTGCAGTAATAACTAAACAATAATTCCTAGGGAAACACAGGACCTTTTGAGACCACTTTGTCTAGACAGACTCTGACCAGAGATAGGCAGCAGGCTGACCATCTTGATTTCAGTAGAGACATACAAATTACCACTGTCTTTCTCTCCCAGCAAGCTAAGTCCTAATTGACATTACATTCCTGAAGCCCCACCTACAGTAAATGTGGCCACAGGATTGATTTCGAGATGATCTCTAAGCTGAAGCCCCTGAGTGGGACTCCAGTAAACATCTTGTGACAGGACAGGTGAACGGCACACTCTCTACCTCCGTCCTACAAGAGCTCTAAGGCCACTCTGAGAGGATGAAGGTAAGGGTCACTTACACTAGGGGTGATGGAGGAGCACAGAGCTGTAGAGTACCAACTTCCCACACAACTCTGAAGCTCCTGCACAAAACTGGGATGGCCTACCACCGGTGAAAGAAATAAACCCTACTGTGTTTAGGGCATTGGACTTGGGATTCTGTTCCTAGCAGCCGAACATCATCTCTAACTGGTAGACCAAGGACAATATCCGTGACGGGAGCTCGGGGTAATTAGAAGGTCACTGATAGACTACACTAGAGATTTATGACTTTTTCTAGGTTATATAAATGACAGATTATGTGAAATGTGGGGCTCCTTCAGAGTTTTTGCACTTATGCAGTCATTTTTTGGTGGTAATGGACAGTGGCACCAAGTCAATAAAAATATGAATTTTAAAATAAGTAAGAGAGGGTTTCAACAGGGCAAGTGATCCTGAGCATTATGGCATATGCATTTCTTTTAGACCCGTGAGTTGCAGAATTGTATAGTTGCTTCTGGATATCACTGTTGAAATGGCCTTTGTTAATAAGTGTTTAAACCATGTGGGACATAGTCTCCTGATGAAATTTACATCCCTTCGATTCATAAATGATGCCTGTCTGATCATCATCTCATTCATATCTTCCTTTACACATCCTTCTTAGTTTTACATGCCCTTCTTAGTTTTACACAGCTTCTGAGAGACTGGCCTATATTAAGACATTTTCCCTTCATTTTGGTTGACAGTAGAACTTCCACACTTCCCCGGTCAACTGTTAGAGATTCCCTGTCTAACAGTAGTGGAGACAGGCAAAGGGAGAGACATCAGCAACCCCACCGAGCTAATATTGCACACACTGAGCTAAAAAAGAAGGATGAAAGGTCCCGCCTGGCTCTGAATCCGTCCATTGTTCAGTGCAGCGCCGTTGACTCACTGCGCTGACGGCCAGGAAATCCTGTATTTCCCTCCCGGGGGGCTTTTGGTTTCATGTCGCTTAAGAGAGGCAGGGATGTCATTGTTCTGCCGGAACCTTGGTGCCACTATTCCAGACATACGTGTGCCAAGCTCCAGGTAGGTCACCTCAGTAAATTACGTCATTGGAAATTTAGGGCACGATGTTTTCTCTGTTCTCTGCACACTTGGCAGTATGGTGTGTGCCTGCATCTTTCCCTTACCTGTAGCAATGTGCTAAGACTTCAGAGGGAAGTCATCTCCTGTTCACCGGTTATTTCCCTGTTATCCATGTTGTTTTGCTTAGTTGTCTTGTTTTGTACTGGGGATTGACATCAGCACTTTACCCAAGCTCAGCAAGTACTCTGCTGCTGAGCTACAGCCCCTCCTTTCATGTGCTATTCACAAGTGAAGTTCATCTCTGGGTTTCCATCATATCATGTAAACTCTATGATAGTTATTTATTTCATCATACTAAGAAAATGTTATGTAAGTAATTAGTGACATAATATCAGGCGCTCAATACTATTCTCATCAAATTTTAAGGCGGGAGTGAAGTACTTTAAGACACATCTGCTTTAAGTAGATGACAAGAGGAGATAAGTACCTCAGGATAGTGTGACCCACAGCTTATACCACTCTTCAGTCCTGAAACTGCAGGTGGGGACTGGGAAGTGGTCAGAACATGAAGCTACATGGAATATAGAAAGGGGAAAATTCACTAAAGATATTAGCAGATATTAAAGGGTTGGAGTTCATGGGGCTTCAAAACTAGGAGGTAGGAAAGAAAGGTAAATTCTGCCAAGGAACCTGAAATTAAACTGAACATAGGGTGCCAGGAAACAGTGAGTCAAAAATCTTTCTAAAAAAAAAAGAAGGGAAAACAAAGGGATGTGGTCACATTCTAAACACTCTGTCTTATGCCTTCAAAGGATGAGTGCTCAGTATAGGACACTGTAAATCACTGACAACTTATAGAGCATTCTCTTAACACAATGCAGTGGATAATTGAAAGTTACATGAAGGTCCCCTACCATGACACAGAGGTGACATTGTGGACGATATCTGACTCTGTTCTGCTGGGGACAGAGAAACTGGAAACATGGCAGAAGCAGTGTTTGAGAAGAGAAATGTGGCAAATAGCCATTACTTATTAACAAAATATTTATAAAATAAATGAATAAAAAATTAAAGCAAAAATATTTTGAATTTCTTAAGACAAATTGTTCACTAAGATTAATGAATCTATTTAGGAAAATTAAGAGGCTAAATCCAAATTACAGAATAGTTAAATTGGTAGGATAAAAGATATTATTTCTGTCAATCCTCTAATGTCTTTGATGAAGAATTTTCTTTAAACCATGTGCTATAGTGTGCCCTCTATTATCTCAGAAAATCCATGTTGGCATAGACAGCCTAAGTTAGTGAGGTTTTTCATAGTCTGGATAACTAAATTGGTTTTATGTTCTAAGTTCAGGTTTGTGGGCAAAGTTGTGTATATAGAAAAGCCATTACACAGGCTGCTGTAATATACTGAACTTGTTGCTTATGTCCCTTGTATAGAATTTATTTTCCAACTCAGTGGCTCTGAACAGTTTGTATTTGGTGATTATTTTTGTTCAAGTTATTTGGTAGCTTGAAATTACTCTTCCCCTCCTCCTACTCTTTCTGTCCTTCCTAATTATCTTTCACATAATACTATCTTTTATGATCAATGAACTATTTTCTAAATTTTTATAAAATTTGATGGATTTAGTTTTATTTGATATAGTGGTTATTTCCTATGGTGTTTCTCTTGGCTGAAATCTGACTTTCATCTGCCATTTTTGTAAGCAATCTAATACTGAGGATTCTTTCGATATTCACCTGTCGAGTCTTTTGAATGTTACTCAGGAATGCCTGTTAGAACTCAGGTATTCCAAGTCATGGCCACCAAATTCAACTGAAATTCTTTTCATTGTATTGTTGTATGAAATATTATTATTCTGGGACTTTAACTGCAGAGCATAGTCATTTGAGCAACAACCAGGTCAAATCTCGGGACCTAATGTCTCAATGTGGAAAACAAGTAGTTATTTCATTTTCAGTTTAGAGAATGTTTCTGTGACATCTACGTTTCTGAATTTTATTCTCCTCATTGTTTGCATGTAATTCATATATTGGGGAGTCTTGTTTTCATATCAAAGCAAATTTTAAGATGAAAGGTTTCATAGTCATTAAGTGTTTTTCCCAGACATGATTATAATTGGCAATGCTAAAACAGAAATCTCAATTTGAGAAAAAGGATTTGAGAAAGAACACAAGCAGAAATTCCCTTTTCATTGTCAAGAAAAATACAACTGCTTCTATTTCAAAGTTTTCAATATACTTTTATATTGCTCTGAACTGGAGGATTAATATCTCTGTTGAATATCACAATGGGATCTGCTGTGAACACCATCAGACTTCAGTGTCCAGAGGGTTTACTGAGGTTTATATCGTCACAATTAATGCAATCACCGGCCAAAGTATTCAACTCAACATCCAGGCTTCTTCTCTCCCTGGGAATTGGGAGGGAGATTTGGCTGACTTCAAATTGTGGTCCCAGGGATTTTTCATGAATAACAAAGACACTCTTATCACTTGGAAATTTCTAAAAATTTAGTCTCTTTTTCTGATAGTAAGGACAAAAACCAGTCAATTTCTGTATTATGCAACTGGGTTCAATAATTTTAGTTACTTTTATTAATGTTACTATACTATATATCATAATAACTTCATGAGGCTGACAGCTTTTTGCATAAGTTTTCACACTTTTCTAGAAGTGAAAAAGGTGTGTAGGTTTCTATTTTGTTTATCTGAAGAAAAACTTCTTACGTTCTGAGAAATTAAATTCTTTAAGAAAGTAAAAAAGAATGTCATCAGGTACTGCAAACATTTTTTCAACTTTCAGATTTGTAAGCAAAAAACTAAAAGGGCTAATCACAGCATATTTCTATAATTTAAGTCAAATAAAAATGTAGGCTTGAGTTCTGTTCTAATTAGGTAGAACAACAGTGAAAAAATAACTTCTGTGAAAACACTAGAAACCTCTCATTTTTGGAAGAATAAACAGAGACAGAGGTAAAGTAGCATCCTCCAAAATACAGAATACAGATGTTCAACATATGCTGTTTACAACCATTATCATTGCCTGGTAGCAACCAATGCAGAGAACTTCTGTCAAATGCTTTGGGATTTATATATAGATGTAGGCTTGATTTATTTTATATTCCTACCAGAGGCAAAAACAGATTTATACCTTTATAACAGTGGGTTAGATGATGGCTTTGCATCTTAGTAAACAATAACAGAGACATTTAAGAAGAGTTCTGCTTTGGTGAGGAGACGTGAGGAGCCTCCTGCATTGCTTATCACATTCAGCTAGATTCTGGATCAGCAAAGGTCAACACTAGAAAGTGGACTTGTTTGTCGATAGAAGGATTTGAAGAAAAGGGTTAATTCAGCAGGTCTTGAGAAGGAACCTCCTTTCTTTAGCCAGTTAAAAAAGTAAATTAAGTTAATTTAGTTAAGTTAATTTGACATTTGAGACAATTGAGGCCCAAAAGATGATGATTTGAACAAGGATCTAATGAAGATCTTGTCTAAATAAGAATGCTACAAAACTCTGTTAGCCAGATTTCTAATGTTGTAATGAAATACCTAAGATAATCAGCTCAAGAAAGTTTTACTCTGGCTCTCAGTTTTGGAGACATGAAGGACCTATTGTTTTGGGGCCTGTTGTGAAGCAGGCTGGGTATGGGAGAGCAAAGCCTGACCCACCAGCTGGTGTTCCCAATCCATGCCAAGAGCATGATCCAGAAGACTTTGCTCTTGGTCCCGCCTCTTCCCAGGCCTCATCTGAGCATGGAGGTGAGAAGCCAGCCTTTAGCACACAGGCCTTCAGGGGATGTTTAAGCTTCCACTTGTCACAATCTCCCAAGTCAATGAGCTTCAAACATTTCTCATCCTTTTTATGTGAAGGTAGAAGTGCTAGAGACTGTTAAGAAATTATTTCCCGATCCGGGGAAGATGGCGACCGGGTGAGCAGCAAGGGAGCGAACCTCCTTAATAAACACCACCAGCTCGAGACAGACTTGGTGAGCGTGAATGCCGGAACCTCGGCTGGGAAGTTTAAACTGGGCGTATTTCTCTGAGATGCCGGGGGAGATGTGGTAGGGCGGACCAGGCTGCCGGGGCGAGACGTGGGAAA
>PVLD010009380.1:0-71918 GCA_004027595.1 Dinomys branickii
CTATCTTATCTATAATTTGGTATTTCCTTTAATGTTTTTGTGTTAACTAATGTGAAGATAACTATGTAATACAACATCCAGTTCTAATTCCCTACTATATTCTGTATAACTTTGTATTTTCTGTATTGTTTATGGCTTTTCTGGTTCATATGTCTCCATTCTTTTGTCTTTAAAATAAAATTAAAAAAAAAAAAAAGACCTATGTGTGATTCTGATGGAGGCAAAACACAAACAGTGAACTAAAGAATTTGGAAAAGACAACAGTGATTATTTTGTTACTCTTGTCATTCCAATACCAATCCAAATTGTCTTTTCCTCAACACACACACACCCCTTATTTTACTGCAAGTCATCTTTTTGTTCTCTCCTCTTTGATTCTAACTCTACTTAGTCTAAGGGGAAGAGGAAAGCGGAAGGAGAGCTGAATGCGTATTTTACTGGTGGGGATTCCATATTTTCAGTATCTAATAGATGACAAAGCAAAAAATAAAACTATCTTTTCAGAACTTTATTCCAGGGTATGAAAAACACACCTGCCACTGGTAAAAGTTAGCTCCCCAACGTTAGAGTCTATAATTATTTGCATCCTTGTGATGCAATAACTGCACCCATGTGCCTCATTTTGGTCACACATTTGTAGTTGTCTTTTTATTTTTCCTAAACATATCCCAAGTCTTTCTCTAAATTACTACAAGTATACTTTCCCTTCTCCTTTTCCACAGGTGAAATGCCAGTCTGCTCTTACGCTCCGTGTTCTCCTATGGGACGAGTGGACAGATGACCCACGTCACCAGCCCGACCCTATCTACTATGATAATGTTCATCCCTTTGAGTGATGGATACTTGCAGTATGCTGTGCTGCATCTTCTCCCTCATCCTTGTCTTCTTCAACCTGGGCCACTAACAATGATTTGACCACTTCGTATATGAAACAGCTTTGACTATCCACTGCTCTTCTGTACACAATTGGACACACAATAGATCTGCTTGGGAGCTCTTACCACTTTTACCTCCCTTCCCACCAAATGCCTATTCTGCCAATCTGGTTTTTTATTTCCACCTTTCAGATTATTCCTGAAGTCCTCTTTCTCCTAAGAGGAATTCCCAAAGTGATCAGTAGGGAAGTGACTACACTCCTTGAACCACACTGTCCAAACTTCCAAACACCATTTCATTTGACAGAGTACCTGATTCTCATTACCCATCTTTTAGTAATTTATTAATGTGTTAATAATCGCAAATAAATGTGTTCTAAAACCATTGGGACCAATGTGCCTGTGAACTGTAGACCTCCATAGTAGGCACTCAGCCAGGTAATGTGGAGGTTGGTGTGAAGAAAGGGGGCCTCTGATTCCTCTCCACATCTTCTGACTCAGTAGGAGGGGCTCACCTGGATGGCAACCAGGTGTGTTTGTCCAATGACCCAAGGACTGTCTTGTTGGTTTCGCGCTTCCCAACTGGAGAAGCAAGCATGATCCCTCGAGCTTTTGCCTCATGCTTGGCACTGCGGAAACTGACCCAGATGTCTGTCGGGGGGAGTTCTACAGAAATTCATTCTTGGTCCCCAGGCGCCTTCACCCACCTATCACACTGCACTGTCACATGCATGTACCTCTGCAAGAGGTGTCCACTTCAGGGGAGAGGGGCGCACTCACCAGGCCGCACAGACTGAACCAGAACAATTCGGTCCCCACTGACAGTGAAGCCAAAGCCATGCTGGTCCTTCTGGATGATGACACAGCGTTGAACAAGACCTGGCAGGGATCAGAGAAAGAAGAGAACTAGGTCAGGAGTCTTTGAAGGTTGGTACATAAAAGCCAAGCAACTCAGGAAAGACCCAGGGCATTTCTTCCTCAAGAAGCTTTCCCAAACTAACCCAATTCCTTAGACTTATCTTGTCCAACATATGACACACTTCCCAGTAACTGGCAAATATCTGGAATTGTCTTCATTTCCCGTGTGAGAAAAGACCCTTCTCTATAGTGCTAAAATGCTTGTCTCTTATACATGTCAGTCCCATTTGGTTTGTCTGGGTGGGACTGGTCAGAGAAGGGGCAGGGCCAAGTCCAACTACCCTCCTGAAGACTAATGTTACAGCAAAAGAATAGTCTGTTGGTGCACTAAAAACTTTATGTCGTGTTATCACCAATGACATTAGCAGGTGGGACACTAACACTTGCTGACTGTTTCTTGTAGAACTGTATGCTTCACACCAGGTGACTCAGGGTTGATCCCTTGCCAAGTCCAGGACAGGACAAATGACAATGACAGGAGGAAATCTTTTTGTTTACATGCACACCATCTATGGAATTTTTTTTTTTTTAATCTTTTTATTCTTTTGGTGGTACTGGGGATTGAACTCAGGACCTTGCACTTGCCAGGCAGGCGCTTATTCCACTGAGCTATATCCCCAGCCCCTGAAATTTTAAACAATGAAAAGAAACAAATGAGGTGACTATTGACTGTCTTCATCACTTGAGATTGTGACAGGCATTGTGCATGTGTGACTGCATTCTGTAATGATTCAAGAATGGGTTCCAGAGCTTAACAGAACTGGGTCCATGTCCTGATTCTGTCCACAACAAGCTTGGACAGTTGGGCAGGTTTCTTAACTGCTCTGTTCCCTCATCTGTAAAATGAAGACAATAAAACCTAACTTTCTAGGTTGATGTAAGCGGACAATTTACATAAACCAATAACATAAGGTCTGGCACACCTTATTAGGTGCTCAATATAAAAGCTAAGGTGTTTTATGTCTGGGGTGTGAGGATGCGTGCTCTGTTATGTCTGTGTGCTAATACCAAGAAGGTGATTACCTGTTGTCTCAGAGGTGTCAGAGGGCTGACGGTGGTGAGAAGGGGACTTGCGCTCAGGTGCAGAATCTCCCAGGGAAGACAGGCTACTTAACCTGGAGAAGGAGTAAGGAAAATCCATCAGTGGTCAGGGGTACCACGGAAAAGAGGCTCTGTCAAAGGGGCCCTGAGTCTTGGACAGTGAGAGACTCATCCACCCACTTTGTAACCTGCTCAGTCTGGTAAGAGATTATCTACATCTACCTTGCTGGCAACACCACCTATCTGGAAAATTGACCAGGCAGGGCAAGCATAATCTAATATCCAGCAGAGAGTGAAGAGAGATAGCCTTTCATGATCAGGTGACAGACAGTAACAAGAAGGGATGTGCACATACACACATGCTTGTTGGGTCTTACCAGGCTGCAATGGGGCTGATGAAATACAACGGAGCAGCGGAGAAAATGAATGCAAGAAAAGACAGGAGAAAAAACAAACAGCTAGTTAGTGTTAGGTGATGATTTGCAAAGAAAAAGGGAGGACACTGCAGGTCAAACACGTACAGGGGCCTGCATGAACACAGCAGAATGCTGCGATGGCTGTAGCAGAAGCAAGCTCCCCATGCTGGCTTCATCTTGCAACTCAGAGCACCACCTCTCCAAGACAGCTGTCTCCAGGAGGCGGACAGGGGGTTTAGTTCTAACCTACTGGGTCACTGGCAGCTTACACACTGTTTTAGAAAGGAGAGGTACAGCAACACTGCTGCCTCTGAAAATTCTACTTATGTTTTGGGTAGCATGGGAGAACAGGACTCTGGTCCACTTGGCAGTATTCTAACCTCATAATCAGCCCTGTTCCCAAAGCCAGTCTGGGGCACTTAACTTAGATTCTAAATCCTCAAAGATTTGCAGAGCACCTAACCAGATTCATTGATTGATCTCTCTATTAATTAGGACCCCTACAGGAACACAAGAAATTCAAATCATCACTACGGCCCTTATTTTTATAAAATGGTATAAATTGCCAGTTTCCAAATTATTAAATGCTGCCAAGGGGCAGTTTCTATCCTAGCTACGGCAAATGACCAAGGAGAACTTTATTTATGGAACAATCTAAATGTTCACAATGGGTAGTTGGTTAAATCCATTATTTTGTA
Organism: Dinomys branickii; assembly: GCA_004027595.1. Lineage (NCBI taxonomy): Eukaryota > Metazoa > Chordata > Mammalia > Rodentia > Dinomyidae > Dinomys > Dinomys branickii. The sequence continues at coordinate 3,949 of PVLD010009380.1, forward strand.
TCAATATAATGACACGCCTTGGCTACATAAAATGAGGAGGCACTTTATATAATAATGTAAGATATATGTGGTATGTTATTGAGGGGAAAAAAGCAAAATACAGAACTATGTGTACATTGAAAACACTTTTTAGTAAAAGGGAGAAGAAATTATTTGTTTCAATATTTTATATATTTGCTTATGCATGCACAAACATCCAACATGCTTCTGGAAGGATACAAAGGAAATAGAATATGGGTTGCCTCTGAGGCGGGACAGTGGATGTCTGATGCATGAGGATGAACTGGAGATTTCTCATTATATTCTCTTTTGTACTTTAGTTCTGAATCATGTGAAGATGCTATCTATTCAAGAAACAAATAACTTTTAAATAGGAAGGGATCTTCCTCCCTCCTCACAGTGGCACCCCCTCTTACCTGGACAGGTGAGACTGCTTTTTATTGGCTGATCTTTGGGTCAGAGAGAGGAGGACATCGAAGAAGAACAGAACATGGAGCCCCAGCAGAGAGCGATGCAGGAAAGGCGGAAGAAAAACAAAACACGACATAAACCAGACAAGCAGACAAGACACTGGACACAACTGGTTCAAAAGAAAAACCACAATAGTGCCAAGAAGGACCAGAGGTGGGAACTGGCCACAATATAGCAGATGGGCTTACTAAAGTGCCAATTTACCTATGTCACTTGCAGTTTAAAACTCTTTGAAGTGTCCCATAAACTCAGGAGAAAGGTCATCCTGTGTCTCCAACCTAGCCACCGGCTCCTTAGCAGGAAGTGCAGCTAGATGCCCGGCTGAGCGTCACCCGGGCGTCTTTCACAGACCCTAGTGCCCAGCCTTGCTGCAGCATGAACAATGGCAACGCTGGCCCACTCTTCAGTACAGCTGGAAGGCCCTTGAAGGCAGCGTGCTGCTGCCCAATGTCCCCCAAGCCTGACTCAATAGGTGTGCAGTCCTATTCTTGATCCCTCCTGGCTCCCATCTACCCTTCACTTGGGATCATTTCTGGTGTCTGGCTTTGGCCACAATGGCCCTTCCTCCTACACTATTCCCTGTTACTATACATACCTACAAGCCAGAAAAGGTAAATTTTCAGAAGCTGAACTTCTGGTTTTCCTCAAATTACCCTACTCCATCATTCCCTGTCTACTTCCCACTTCTCCACTCATGGTAAAATTCAGCTTTGGTCACATATTGTAGAGGTTTACTAATCTAGACTTATACAGTAAGTTATAAACTACATGTAGCCTTTTAAATTTTAATGTTTAAGCAAAATTAAGCAGTTTCTCAGTTGTACTAACTACATTTCAGATACTTAACAGCTACATATAGTTAGTGGCTATCACACTAGGTAGTGGGATTAGAACACTCCCTTACAGCGAAGAGCTCTCCTGGACAGCATTGCTCCAGATCCTGTTCGGCAATAGGGATATAAGTGGATAGGAAAACATGTAGATCTTTAATACAAATACTTAAAGAGACCAGCAGCCCCCATCGGAAAGAGACTCAGAGAAATGACCTTCAACAGTCTCTTGGTCCAACTGGTCATCTGTTGCCTTCAGTTTACCCATAATATCCCATTACCAGGTTACCTGTGCTAGAGTTGCTCACCACCTCCAGAGAAAACCTGCTTTACCTCAAGTCTCCTTGCCATGCTCTTCCTGGCCCTTGCAGGAAGCCAGCTAGCTTCCTATACCCATATTAGAGCCCAGAAGATGCGGTTTTTTTTTTTTTAACCTGGTACCTCCCCTTCTCTCCCTTCCCCCTCCCTTCTCCCCTCCCCTCCCTCCCTTCCTCCTCCTTCCTCTCTTTTTGGTGTTGGGGATGTGTATGTGAATCCAGGGCTGTGCAAATGCTAGGCTCGCATTCTTATTGCTGAGCTCAACCTGGTTTGGCTCGAGCTGAATCTGAGGAGCTCCACATAATTGAAGGCAAATGAAGCAACTGTGCATGTATTTAGCTATAAAATCCTGTCACAGGCATGGACAAAGAGCATTCTACCAGCCACTGGAAGTTCCTCTAAGAGACACAATCACAGACTGGGGCATACACGGGGAACAAGCAGACTACAAAACAGGCTTCTGGCAATTTGATTTTTTTCTCTGAGAATGCAAAGAAGGAGAGAGACTGGATGCCTTATAGAAAGCAGGCTGGGTGGATGGAAAGAATGGCTTCACTGTAGGGAAACTGGATTTGGGGTCTGAGCACAGGATTTAGAAAGAGGTCCTTGGATGGTTCTAATCTGAGAGAGAAGGGAAACAAAAGAGAAAGGAAGGTAGTTTGTCATGAAACAGAGGTGGCCTTTCCCTTAGCCCATCAAAATCTGGCAGCAGAACTCAGACTACACTCAGCCCAAACCCTGGGGGCATAGAGAAGGCCCTGGAGAGCAGAAAGCTTTCCTCCAAATTTGTGCTCTCTAAATGACACCACTGAGACAGACCTGAAGACTCCATCTCTCTGTCTCTTTTTTTTCTTTTTTGAGACAGGGTTTTGCTATGCAGTTCAGGCTAACCTTGAGCTCACTCTGTAGCCCAGGCTGGCCTTGAACTCGCAATGATCCTCCTGCCTCAGCCTCTCAGGTGCTGGGATTACAGGTGTGCACCACCATGCCCAGCTACTTTTGGCCCCTTTGTCAAAGATCAAATAGCTCAACATGTCTGGGAGGTTTCTGTATCCTGTATTGTGTTTTACTTATCCATGTATTTGTTTTTGTTCTAGTACCACGCTGTTTATATCATTATTACTTTGTAGTATAGTTTGAAGTCAGGTATTGTGATGCCTCCTGCTTTGCTCTTATTGCCCAAGATTGCTTTTGCTATTCTAGGTCTCTTCTAGCTCCATATAAATTTTAGGACTGTTTTCTCTAGATCTGTAAAGTATACTGTTAGTATTCTGATTGGGATGACCATTAGAGAAATGTAAATTAAAACACTAATAAGATTCCATCTTACTAAAGAAAGGATGGCAAACATCAAGAAGTCAAAAAATAACAAATGCTGGCAAGGCTGTGGTGAAAAAGGAACCCTCCTACACTGTTGGTTAAAATGTAAACTAGTATAACCATTAATGGAAATCAGTATGGAGGTTTCTTAAAGAAGTAAAATTAGAAATTCCACATGATGCAGTTATCCTCCTTTCTAGGTATCTTCCCCAAAGAGTTTTAAGACACAGTAATAAATGCATACCAATGTTTACACAGCAGAATTCATAACAGCTAAACCCATGTCCATCAACAGATTACTGGATAAAGAAAAGGTCATATTCAAAATGGAATAGTACTTGGTTATAAAGGACAAATTTGAGACATTTGAAGGAAAATGGATATACCTGGAAAATAATATCGAATGAAACACACCAGACATACAAGCTTGAAAATCATATAACATCTCCCATTTGAGTAAGGTAGAGTGCAAGAGATTAATAAAGGATGGACAGGAGACCGGCAGATGGATTTTTTGCAAATGGAAAGAGATCCAAGAGAACAATGGTGAGGCAGGAGGGGAAGGGGAAAAGGAAGGGGAAGTAAACAGAATAAAGATATGCCAAGTACAGGAACCTAGTAACTTCAGGGAATGTAAACATTATATGCTATAAACATGAGCTAAAAGTAATAACATCAACAAAGACAAAAATGGGGAAAGGAGCCTTACGGGGGAGGGAAGGGCAAGAGGATTGAAAAAGAACCAAACTGTATTATGTACATGTACCCATTCCCGAAGATGCTTATGAACTGCATGTATTGCAAACAAGAATTAATTTTAAAAATTATTAAAAAAAAAAAAAAAGAAAGAATCTAATGCTAACACTGACCTGACAAGAGGCAGAGCTCAGGAGGTAGCGCAAGAGATGGGGAGTAGCTGATCTGTGACTGTTCCCTAACAGGTACCATCAGCAGCCTAGGGGTTGAGGACCCCTGAGTTACACAGGCCAGTAGGTCCTCTGTAATCTTTCCTCCTTTCTTTTTGAGTCAAAGTCATGCTATGTGGTTTGGGGTGGCCTTGAACTCACTAGGTAGCCCAAGCTGATCTTGAATGACCCTTTTAAGTAATGCGGTTACAGGCATACACCACCACACCTGGCATCTCCTAACAATACTATTCTGATGAGTCCAGGCCATCTATCTTGTTTAATGACTGACCTGCAGTAGGATTTATCAATGTCTCCTCATGATTGGATTCAGATTAAGCATTTTAAAATCACTATATAAGTGATGGTATATAGGTTATCCCATGTTTAGTGATGTAAAGTTTGATTACTCAGGTGTTTCTGAGATTCTGCAATGGTAAAGGTCTACTCGTCCCGTCTGAATTAGTGAGAAATCCATAGGGCTGTATTTTGAGAATGTAAGGCTACCCTGTCCAACAGCCTCTAACCCCAGAGTTTTACTGATGATCCCTACCTGAACCACTTGTTACACTGGTGGCTACAAAATGGGAATTTGCTATTTCTGTTATTCCTTCTGTAGTTACCAGCAGGTGACCTTATTCTTTTCTGGAATAGTGCAATGAACTCACAGATCTTGTTTTCTTCTCCCAATGTATGATAGCCCAGGATTCTTTTCTTTTTAATGTTAAAAAGTGTCCCATTTGACCCCTGGGAACTTCTACAAATCAGCTCCTTGTCTTTTTTACATGTTCCCATCTGTATTGACTGTGTCCTGGCTCTATGTCACAAAAATATACTACAGGTTCACCTTGTACTGACCCTATGCCAGACTTGGAACCAAACATTTCTCTCAGGAGCTCTGGGTCCTGTTAGCAGAATCATCTGGTTGCTAGGTGCTCACTGGCATTGAGCTGTGAATGGTGCTAGAAATGACTGTAAAATCCTGAGTTCTTACTGGTATTTCCAACTTGAACTCAACATGACAGAATTCTCCCTTATTTTTCCCCATTCCATATTTTATCTTCCTTTTCTTATATTAAGATCCTTGTTCCCACACAAAACCCAAGTATTTATTCTTTTGCTCTATTCTATAATACTATAGACAAGATGGTTTCTGGAGTTGTGAGATCAATGTCACTTGCAAAAATAAACCTATTAAGTTCAAGATTTCCTTTAGCTCTTGTTGCTCTTAGTGTCACTACAAGTCCTGTGTAGCAAGTTACAGTACTTGGGATTCCTTTTTATGTTAGTGATTTTTAAATATACTTCAGTTTCTTTTTAATGTGCACTTAGTTTTGCTTATTTATCTAATGTCATTCTTTGAATATGTGAAATATCTACATAGTTGAAAACTCAAAATGAAGATTTTCAAGTGTATTCAGAAGGATCCCTCCCCTTCACTCTGTTTCTTTAAAGTAACCATTTTCATTCATTTCTGTTTTCTGTTTCTTCCAGTAAATACGTACATATGAATTCAATATTCTTATTTTCCCTTATTGCTTATATTAGTTTGCACTGTGCTTTTCACTTTACAGTATCTGTGCAGTAACTCACTGAGAGGTTCCATCTTCCCCCTCATTGCCAGTGCATGTTCTGACACTCAGGCCTGCCCCTTCCACACTGCTCCCTATCACCTGGTATGCTAGAGGGCAAAGGTTAGAGCAGCACCAGGCATACAGCAGGTATTCTGTAAATGCATGCTGAAAACTCTTTATCCTCACCTAGAGGTGGGGTGATAAAGCTTTGGGCGTTCTGGAGAGACCATATATCCTTTAATAATACTTAGCCACCTTCCGGAGAGACTATATATCCTTTCTGTCAGCTGTGATGTGTTTAGATGTGTAGATGTATATATGCATTTAAAAAACTTAGTTGCTATTCAATTTTGCATTTAAAAAAATACAGATTTGTTTTCTCTTGAAAAGGCAGAACCTCTGATACTGTTGGGCTTATGGTCTTGAATGATTTTGATACCTAAAGCTGAGTGGTACTAGCTTCTCCAGATGGGGTATACATCTTACCTTTGCATAGGCACCAATGCCCATAGCTTATAACCCTTTTGGCTTCACTCAGACTCCTCACAGGCATTTGAACTCAAGAGTGGTCAGGCAGGACTGGCTTCCAGAGTTTAAAAAGCCATAATAAGCAAACGTCACATCCTTTCTAGCTTTCAAAGGGAGGTTTCTAGCCTCTTCATCCTTACACCTAACACAACTCAACTGTATAAATGAGGACAAGGCATACATAGATATCCACATTCTATGGGAACACCAGTATAACTTTCTTATTACCTACCAGGCACCACCCTAAGCATCTGTCTTAATGCCTCAATTAACCTTCCAAAAGCCTGGTAAAGTAGGAAGTACATCCCCATCTTTAGATGTGTAAACAGAGGTTAAATAAGCACAGTTAAGATGTGTATAAAGTTAGTCCAACTTCAAGTTCTGTGCTCCTAAACAGAAAGTTAAATGACCAGTGGCCATATGTAGATCTACTTGGCCTTTATGTTTTCTCTTGTATACATACATGTACACATGTACATAACACAATATAGTATATAAATCATATGGGTTCTTGCAGTTTGACACATGCTACTTATGTATATAAAATACATAATATATATTCATCTTTGACAAGTAGGTAGAGACAGAAAGAGAAAAAAGTACAATATACACAGATTGTGCTAGGTTTTCTTTGAGATCTGGGGCAAAAAAAAAAAAAGAATACCCTTGTAATCTGGGAAAGAGCCCTTCCACCAGGACCCTCAATCCACATAAAGTCTACAGTCTGAACCCCGACCTGTCTTACTGGTTATTTTTCCTTATCTGCAAGGGTGGAACTTTAAGCAGGCTCCTGGCACCCTGACTTTCCAAGGACTTTGCCTTGGGGTAGAGTCTTCCTTATGGTCTGTGGCTGGCAAACATTGCCTCCGCTGCCTGTATATCCCTGCAGTGAAGACCGGTGCATCTACCCTCTGATCTACCAAAGTTGATTTTCTTAACCCTGGAACGAGAGACAGACAGATGGCAAGGGAGCTAGCAAAGGCTCACACCACAGCTGGCTCATTCACTAGCTTTCAGCAGCAGAGCAATCGGCCGAGGTCCTACCCCTAGGCCTTCAATTCAGCGGGTCTATGATGCAGAATCTATTTTTATTTAACAAACAGTCCAAGTGATTCCTTATTCGTAGGACCTAAGCTTTGGGAAATTCTCAGAATAGGTCCCTTGACTTTTGAATCTCTCACCAGCTTTCTCATCTGTGCAATGAATACATAGTGATATCCTCCCTCTGTTTGTTTTCCACGGACCATGATTTATTCACACCTGTATCATCAGCCAAGCTGCAGCCGTGCCTTGTCCACACTGAATAGTCACTCCAAACATGCTCACTAAAGCAATACACAGTACATGTCTTTCTTCCAGAGCTGATGGAAGACTGCTGAGGTAATACTTGTTCAATGCTTTAAAAAGTCCTATGCCAAAGACTATCTGTTCTTTCCTAGTCTTTTCCAGATTCACACTGTGTGACTCATGTTCAGTAAATGTCATGGGTGAGAGAAACAGGATGAGAATAAGTGAGTGAATGGTAAATGAAAAGACCTCTGGAGTGTTCATATCCCAGGTGGGAAAGGGCCAGGAAAGCTCTCTTTCCTACTTCCATGAAGGTCTGAGAGAGCCAGGCTCCAGCTATCAGTGCAGATAACCTGGAGCACATGTGCATGGAGGAGAGGAGCAGAGCGAGCACACTGAGGAGACTGGTTAACTCAGGTCAATGCTGACACCTAAACATAGCTTTAAGAGTCAAAAGATGGCTCAAGCTCAGGCTTGGTTCTTTCCTGACTATGTAGCCTTGGGCAAGTCACCTGACTTCCCAATAAATAATGTGGGTAACACCACTGTTTTGAAAGGGTGTAACGATAAGGACCAAATCATCTTCACTCTCAACTGAAAGCTAGACTATTCAACCTAAAATCAATCTCCCCATCCCAAGCCCATCCCTACTGCTGATCAGATGTTTCCTCCTTGACAAACAGAGCCGTGCACTTGCACATGCTAGAAATCTGAGTCACTGCTGACATCTCCCCAGAAATTGCATCAACTGCCAAGTCCTATTGATACAATATGATCTCCTAAGAGTCATGGAATCCACTTACTACTTTGCCCTGTCTGCAGCACCATGTTGGTGGTCAACTAAAAGAGTTGGCCTCCCCACCTTTACTCCACATTGGCTCTAGCAGTCTGAATCCATTCTCTACAGACTGACTTTCAAAGAGATGCATTAGAAGATGTAACTTTCAGTGGTTTGCCGCTGAACCTGTATGAAGCTTCAATCCTGAACATGTCTCCCAGGTCCTTTACAATGTCTTCATCTCCTGTCTCTCCTTACTGGCTCACTGTATTTCACCCGAGACTTTCACTCCCACCACTGCCAGATGAACCCCTACTCAATCCTCAGGGTTCAGCTTAAGCACCTTCTTCTTGGAAGCTTTCTCTGATACTTCATAGCACTGGTTCTCCCTGACATTGTCCTTGGTGATACCTACTGAACTGAATAGTAACTAAGTGACAGGAGTGCTTTCCTGATTAACATCTGTTTTCTCAATTTACTAAAAAGCTTCACGTCTCTTTTTCTCTAGAGTACCACAGCAGCCCCAGAACACCATATACAGTATATTAAAATCAGATAATAGATGAGACAGAGTTTCAGACATCAAAAAAAACCATAAGCATATACTGATCACAACAGTTAGGGGAAGCAGTTTTGAAAGACATCAATGTGTATGGATTAGGATTGAATTTACAACTTTATAGCTTTAACAGAGATTAATAAAGTAGGACAGTGTTAGCCTATCATGGACTTTCAGAGGAATAAGATCAGTCTCTCTGTAGAATTCTGAAGTTCTTCAATCTCCAAATATTTAAAATTCTGTCCTCTCTACAAAACAATGAAGCATTGCCAAACAAGCAAATTCGTGTTAAAGCATGTCAGTGACTACAAAGTGGTTTGCAGAGAGGACAGCCAAAGAAGGAATCATAAAGGAGTAGCACTCTGCCCAGCTCTCAGAGGAAGGGCAGGATTCTGATGGGTATTCTGTGCTGTGGAAGGATATTCTAGGGCAAGAAAGAGCACATGCAGAGGCACTGAAAAGGGCAAAGGACACGGTGAATGTCGGGAGTCTGTCAGTGCAACATGGGGAGGAAGGGTCCCAACAAGAAGGAAAACTGAAGCGACCCGGGCTCCTGGCATAGTCCTGCCACTTACTAATTGGCTCATCTTGGAAAATGCTCAAACTCTCGAGTCACAGTTTCTCTGCCTAAGAAATGTGGGCAATTCTTCTCCCTGGCCTGTATCACAGAGCTGCTGTGAGAATAACAGATATGGTATATCAAAGGCTCTGCAAATACTAAGGCAACATATCAATGTTAGGCAGTGTGAGAACAGAAGGAAAAAAGGCAGGGAATGGAAAGCCTTAAATACTATCTAAAGATCATCAATTTTATCTACAGATGGGGAGAGCTCTATTTAATAGAATCAGATTTTGCCTTTAAAACAAATAAATCTAACTGTAGTACTAGAGTAGACTAGAAGAGAAAAGGCTGATGCCCAGAGCCCAGGCAGGGCAGGTGAGGGGGGGGTGTGCTAAAAGTGGGCTGGGAAAGAGTGCTAAGAGTGACATCAGGGATACCTCTGGCTTTGCACTGTTTCACATGCCTGGATTCTGCCATTTACACTCTTGTTCAAATGGAAACATGCGCCAAAATAAAATTCATACATTTCAAGGACTTAGTACAAAAAGTAAAATGACTCAGTAAATGTTTATACTGTCTCTAGACCTTCAGATCAGTCAGAGTAAAGCAGACCCAGAGTCACCCATCCATTGAACTGTTTCCTGCAATACCTGGTATGTACTTCTACCAAGCATCTCCAAAAAGGCTGTCGACTTTCCCTACTTGTTCACTGTAGTAGGAATTCCTGAGTGTGGAGGCGGGGCAAACACACCTGCTCTGATGGGCAGCCGCCTTCACGCTCAGGAGACAATAGCCGATGTTGCTCCGGGCCGCGCACCTTCTTTTCACTTAGAACCCAGCCCCCACCCAGCCTCTATCACTGAGGACTCACATCAGAACTCTACGTCACATGTGGCTCTGAGGAGCAGTGTGTGCGGTATGGTTGGATCACGCCTCTGACCACCTACGTGCCTGAGGGCAAATTATTTACTTTCTGTGAACTTCAATTAACTCATTTACAAAACTGGAATATTAGCTACCTATCTTGCAGGGTTGCTGTAGGAATGGTGTAATGTGAGTAAAGTATGTGTATCCAGTCAGTGCTTGGCAATGCTTTAAATATGGCTGCTATTCTTGTTATAAAGCCCTACGAAAAGCATAATTAGTACAGGACTATAGAAGCAATCAGAACCTGCCTCGTAACACAAAAGATATAATTCTGAGTTATCTAATATAGACCCATCTATCTTATAGTCTCTTCTGGAGTAGATGAGCTACTGCTGATTATCACATTTACCCACATTCGTTTTTGTCTCCATCAAACTGTTACCTTCACAGCAGGCTGCAGGAAGATCAAGGCCTGGGACTGAGGTGGTGAGGTAAACTAGGCTTACTGAAGGGGAAATCTGAGGCTGCCACAGCAGGAGGGAGAGGGCAGCAGGAGGGAGAGGGCAAGCCATGGCAGCCAGAGGGCAGGACTGCAGTCTAGACTTCTGGGTTTTGGACTAACGTTGCCCCTATCTTTTTGTATACTCTTGAAATGGGAGAAGAAAATTATACATAATAAGCATCTAATGTTATAGGCATTCATTTAATCCTTACAATGACTTGGTGATGTAACACTTACTTTCCCCAAATATGAAGAAAATGAGATTGACAGAGATTACCTAAGGTTATACAGCTACTAACTGGGACAGCCAGGAGGTGAATCAAGTGTCTCTCATAACAAAGTTCAACCCTCCTCCTCCTCTGCACCTTGGCTTCTTCGCCCCTACAGCAAGGGGCTAGCTGGGTGATCTTACACCCTTTCGTGTTCTAGTATCACATAATCCTTTGTCCCTCACAATTTTTCTTCTGCATGTCAGGTCTTTACTCCCAGAGAAGGGTCAGGTAAAACTAAAACCTAGGTCTGAAAAGAGATTCTCTCTACTGAAAAGTAAGGGTAAGCCATGGTCAAATTCATTTCAATGGGAAAAACCTATGAGCATAATTGCCAAAAGTGATCTGGAAGCAATCTAGTGTCTGCCATGGTGATGCACACAAGATGGCTAAGAATATTTTATATGAGTTGTCTGGTTTAGTAACGAGCAGGAGATAAGTAGAACAGCACCTAAATATACAAGGTAAGGAATGAACAACCCTCATAGGGCCAAACACCTGGCAGACCTGGGTAAGAGGGCCTTGCATGATGCTTCTTCCTTGCTGAGTTATGCCCACTATGTGATGTGATGCTGAAAAAGTCCTATGACGCCTCCAAATCTCAGTTTTATGTGTGTGTGTGTATACATATATGAATTTTTTGTTGTTGTTGGCTAGGGTCTTGCTATGTATTTCAGGCTGGTGTTGAACTCACTATGTAGCCCTGGCTGGCCCTAAACTCACAACTATCCTCCTGCCTCAGCCTCCTGAGTGCTGGCATTGCAGGCGTACATCACCAGGCCCAGCTTCAGCTTTCTTTCATAATAACAAAGTGGGTACACTACACCTTGTACTTTTGCAGGACATTAATAACTAAATGATTTGTTATATTAAAATCACTCTACAGGTATATCCTGTTTTACCTAAAATTTTCCTCCAAAGATAATTAAAAGAAATCCTTGTAAGGGAGATGATAATACCTTAAATACAAACTTTCAAAGATTAGGTCTCAAAGCATTGCTTTATGCACTGTATAAGTGGAATTGTTATATGGGTCAACATTTGATTATTGGTAAAAATAAAGGACAGATCATGCAACAGATAACATAACGGCCAATTCAAGAGGTCATCATTTCACTTAAACAAGCCTGGCATTTATGTAAGATTATTTTATTAATGTAAATTTTAAACTTTAAATTTTTCCCTTTGTTAATACCAAAATGGACAGAAAAGTACTGGGTTAGTAGGAAAGTTAGTCTTTGATTTTAATAGCTGAAGTTAAGCCATAAAATGAGTAATGTGTAAAGGGGATGCGAGCTGACAGTAAAATGCCTGCTCTTCTTTGCAGCCACAGGAAAGGTACAGCCTTTTCTCTAGCTCAGACACCGGCAGGGAGATGCAGTCACCAACTGTAATGGGGGGAAGGGACTCAGGGAGTCCCAATACTGCATATTCTTGGCTGGTGACTTCAGGAACCCCCGTGCAAGCAGAAGAAAGAAGGGTGGGTAGAAGGGGAGGTTCTCCTTCAGTTGCAACAGGCTCCCTACAAATTCCTATTCCACCCTTCTAAAAATCGCCTGCAAACCCCTTTCCTTCAGTAAGCCTTCTCAGGCAGCTCTCTGATGCCAAGTGCTCCTATTCCTTGCATCCTTCTAGCCCTTATGCTTTTGACTTGCACTGTAATCACCTATTTCTGCTTATACAGTACTTTGAAAGGCACCTCACATATTCTGTATGTTTTAATAAAATGGCAGTTGTGAAGGAGGGGCTCTGTATGTTGTGTTTTTTTGGCACCCATCCTAACTCCAACCAATAAACTGGGCTCTATAAAGAATGCTTTATAATACACAGTTGGGTAAGATGCTGACAAGGCCAGCCAGAGAAAATCTGAGTCACCTTCTCTAGTAGTTGGGTCCCTATAACTCTTGCCACAATTTCATCAGCAAGGGATCCTCTCTGGATCTCTGTGATGCTTACTGCACTCCTTCATGGTGACTAAGGGGTCTGGAACCACTGGAACAAGCCACTGTTGGTAGAACATTTACTCAGCCTCAGACCACCCCAAGCAACAAACTCAGGCATGTGCCTGCCCGACAGCGGGTAGAGCAGGCAGGCCGCAAACCAACAGAATGCTCCCCTGCCCCTGACTGTTCAGGCTCTTCAAGCACGCAGAGCTAGATCACACACAGACAGAGGAAACTCTCTGCTGCCTTTTTTGCTGAGGGAGATCCCAGGTCATTCAATGGGAAGACAAGGGGTTTTTAGAGCAGCCTTGTTGCTGTGTCTTAAGCCTTTTCCTATTGAATGAAACTGACATTGAGGGGAACAGTGAAGTGGCTGTAAAGACAAAAATCACTGGTGCTGGGAGATGGGTTTATAATGTCCTCTGTAGGCAAAGAGAAATGATACGTACAACCTGTGGCCCATGGGCTACCTGCCTTCTTTTTTTAATGTTATAATAAAAATATTAAAAAATAAAGAAAATGTTATTACTTACGTACATTAGCTGTATCACATATTTTATATGTTGCTTAAGTCAAGTCCTCTTCTCTCACTGGAGCCATATAAACCATATAAACCAAATGGTTGGATACTCATGTTCTAGAGCACACAGTCTGACTCAGCATTTACTACCAGGAAGCAAAGAGTGGCTTAGATTATGTACAGGGGGGTTTGAGGACCGGACTATAGTCTTGTTCTAAAATGCAGTTACAGACTTATGTGGAGAGTTGTTATGGCTTGTGTCTGGATGCCCCCGGCAAGCCTCACATTGTTATACATGGGGTTTCTCAGAGGAGGCTGGATCTACAGTACTCAGTGCTGGGGTCAGGGATGTTTGACTGGTTACTAATCAGTCCACTGGACTGGCTTGGCAGAGTTTTGGTTAGGATTAGGCTGGAAGTGCTATAGCTGCCTAGAGTGGGTAGCCTGCATAAAATATAAGGAACAGTAAGAGGGCTACTGTGTGCTCCCTTTCCAGCTTGCCGTGGACTATTTCTCTGCAATACCCCTCTGCTTTGCCACCCTACCTTGGAGCCAATTTTTTTTTTTTTTTTTTTTTGCGGTACTGGGGATCGAACTCAGGACCCTGCGCTTGCTAGGCAAGCGCTTATTCCACTGACCTATATCCCCAGCCCCCCTTGGAGCCAATTGACTAGGGATTGAAATCTCTACAAACTGTGAGCCAAATAAACCTTTCTTCCTTTAACTCTGGGTGTTGGGTATTTTGTCTCAGCAACAGGAAAAATAACTAAGACAGGAGTGCTGGGACAGAAGGATGAATTAACTGAACAGGAATAGTCCCTGCAGTTCCTTTCCAGGGACCTGGGCACATACACTGATTCCACCCAGATACAAACTGCATTATGATGAGGCTTTATTATCAACAAGGGACCACTTGAAGTAGGACAATAATAGTATTTCAACTTGGAAAATGCCAATCTGCAAAACATAATCTGTAGAAGACAAATCTGGACTGATCAGGAGAGAAACAATGACAACTGAGTAATCAATTTAGCTCTTAAGTCTCCACTGAGGAGAGGCACACAGGATATGGTCACATGTCACTGACCTCAAGGATACATTCTGAAAAATGTACCATTAGGGAATTCCATTGGTATGTGAATGTCACAATGCATACTTGAATGAATGCTTACACAATGTCACTAGACAATAAAATCTTCTGGGACCACAACCATGTGTTAAATGATGAATGACCAACCTTGAAATTTGAACTCCTCCTAAACTCCAGTGCTGCAATAGCTCCCCCTTGCCCTTCAGGCCAATTTTCTTTTCTTTTTGAGACAGGGTCTTGCCATGCAGTTCAGGCTGGCCTTGGGCTCACTCTGTAGCCCAGGCTGGTCTTGAACTTGCAACAATCCTTCTGCCTCAGCCTCCTGAGTGCTGAGATTACAGGTGTGCCCCATCACGTCCAGCCTCAGCCTAATTTTCTAAGGCTGAATTCAAGTATTACCTTCTCTGATAAATACCTTCTCTAATAAACTTTCCTAGCAAGTACAACTTTCCCAAGTCCTTTTTAGTAACTAAACTTATTTCCACTGCATTTTGAGTCTTTATTGTATCACTTAGTACATGCTTTCAAATTATTTCATCGATATTGATCATATTACCCTCCAACCAGATAATAAACTCCTTAACAACAGAAACCCTGACACATACTTTGTAGACAGCTCACAAACATTACCACAGTGCTAAGCAGGTACTCAATAATATGTACTGTGACTGAGGATGGGTTTCCAATGATGGTATTAATGCAGGACTTGCACATTCTGAAAACCATACTGAGATAAGACAGTATGGTTATGAGTGTCAGCTCCTGAGCCACCTTGCAGTATAAATGCGCCCACCATTTATTTAGCTATTTGACCTTAGGAAGGCTACTAACCTTCTTCCTCAGCTTTCTCATCCATAAAATGAGGATAACATTACCCATTTCATGGAATTGTTATGGTCAACTTATTTAAAACTGGTTTAAACAAACAAACAAACAAACAAACAAACCTCAGACCAGGATCTGGTACTCAGTAAATTTTAGTCACTCTTATTTATTTTATTTAACCTTCACAATAACCCCATGAATGGGTACTATTAGTGCTGCCATTTTACAGCAGAGGAAACTGGACTTAAGAAGGCTGAATAGTTGGTTAACTTCATGCACCCGACCAAGTAAGATGGAGCTGGTGTCTGAATCAGATTATTGTAGTGTCAGAGCCTTTCTTCTGCTAGTGCATTGCTAGAGTCCTCACCATCCATTTTACTTTACCATAGACCCGTCCTTAACTTCAATAGTCTGAAATCTCATATACAAAGTTCAGGAGGACAAGAATTAACTTCTTATTTCTCTACAGTCTAATTTAGACTTACCTTACATTTACCAAGTCTTTGCTGGGTGGCAAGTGTTGTGCTGGGTAGTAAGTATTTCATATGATTCTCAGAGAAACTCTAAAAGTATCTATTTTTTGAATGGCAAACTCTAGGGTAAAGGATTTGTGTGAGATCCCAGGGTAGGTGAGACATATAGCTAAGACTTGAACTCAGGTTCCCTAACCGTAAGTCCGATGAGTATTTCCTGAGGCAGTCTGAGTCTGGGTGCTTTTCTGACACAAGTATAAAAGCACAGTGCAGACTACACTTATGCATCTGCTGGCCAAACACATACACTTTGGAATCATCATCTTGATGCTAATGGACACTTAGTAGCTCTGTCACCTCAGGCAAGATATTTAACCTCTCAACTTCTTCAGTGGCAGAGGCAACTATTTCACTACATTGTATGAGATTAAATGATGGAATTCATTAAAGAGTTCAGCACAGAGCACATAATCAAAACTCAAAAATATGTGCGCTATTATCACCACTAGTGCCGTAAGAAAAAGGGGGACTTAAGTTGTTCCCTTGTATTGGTCTAACATTCCTCCCACCTATTATTTAGGAACAGGCCCATAAAAAAGAGCAATGTTCAAATCAAAGGACTGACAGAAGAACTAAAAAGGTTCGACAGACTGAGCCAGCTGACAAAAGGTTAAGGACAGAGTTGATCTAACTTGCAGCATGTGCGCTTCACCAGATCCTGCCACCTGCTGCTACCTCTGATTTTTCAAAGACATCTAGAATTCCGGGGGATACAACCTTTCATTCAGTTCCAAGGGAAGGTCTACAACCCTACAACTTCCTAACTGCCCCCTTTGAGCTTTAAGGATCCATTTTGCCACCCCCAACCAAAAGTGAGCATCAGGCAAACTATTCCAAGTGGAAAATTCAACTCCATCCCGGCGGAAACCCTAAATCTCTGCTGTTCTAGCAGATTTCCAGGACACGCTGGCTCCCAGAAACCACAATTACAGACAAGCTCAAGGCAGAGGAGTAATTAGGCCCATACCATCAGCTCAGCAGTCTCTTGGCTTCTCCCTGTCCCTCTCCCATCCCCCTCACCCAAACCCCTTCTCAACCACTGCACAGCAGAGTGCAATGGGAATTTCCACCCTTTCTCTCTTGCAGCCCCTACTCCATTTCCAGGAAACTGAACAAGGGTGGGGTGAGGGAAGAAAAGGAAACCATCACATGGATGGGGCTAATGCTGAATGGCAGCAAGAACTGAAACTAGTTTTCACAGAAACAAAAGTATGTTGGGCCCCTCCCCTTGTTCTGTCCCCTTTTCTTGTTCTGTCATCCCACGAAGATGACATCAGATGTCTTCCCTGCATAAGACACTCAAATGTGAAATAAAAGGGATCTCATGAAATAAGCAGCAGCAACTTAGATCTCTACAGAAAGTGAAAGTCTTGGCTGAAGACAGGATGTGGGAAAGATGCTATCTAGAAGCCCAAAGGAATCTAGGAGTCTATTATCTCCAAGACTGGAGAGACCCTAGAGTAAATTTACCCCTCTCACAGCTTCTGCTCATCTTGGCTCAGTGGAAGAACACTAGCTCCTCCCTTCATTTCTAAATACACTGAAGGCTCTTCCACCCTGAAATATGGGGCTGACATCCCCGTTGTTTGAAACTACAGCACATGGATACACCGTGTAGTACTTTCCTTCTTCCTTCCAGGGTTACTCACTGTTCAGTTTAGTCAATGACCACCTCAAATACGCCCTGACAAGAGAATGGCGTTCCTTACTGCTGCCAGTATGCTTAGGGTTGTCCCATTTCCCCTTACTCCTTGGTAATACTGAAGAACTTCAGTGGGGCTGGGTACCCTGTTACCTACAGGAACTCAGGAAGTGATGGGTGGTGCAAAAGGATGAAGTGGCATCCAAAACAGGGAGTGGACTTCAACATCTTAATGGGCTTTTAAACAACAATGGCTTGGAGGTCAGAGTAGAAAGCTGTCAGGGGAGTTCTGTGAGATCATTCCAGAGTCCCTAGAATTATACCTGACACAGCAATTAGAGTAAAGCTCCCAAGCAATCTGGTAGCGACCCAATTATCAAAATCTAACTTTTTTCTTTTGAGACAGGATTTCTCTGTGTATTTCAGACAAGCCTTTAACTCACTATGTAGCTTAGGCCTGCCTCAAACTCACCACTATCTTCTTGCCTCAGCCTTCCTAGGGCTGGGATTACAGGTGTGCACTACCATGCCTGGGTCAAAACTCAACTTAAAACACATTAACTTCAAAACTCCTTGATTTAGCATCTTCTGAATGACCTCTACCTTGAGGACAACATAACAACAATGTTCAGAATTTACTGTGTACTACTACTGTGTTTTCTCACAACAAAATCAAGTGAAAAACAGATCACACACACATACACACATTCCAACCATCATTCTTAAAGGACCCACAGCAGTACTTTTTGGGGGGGGCATGGGTATGGGTCTTGAACTCAGGACCTTGTGCTTGCCAGGCAAGTGTTGTGCCACTGAGCTATATCCCTGGCCCTCCCACTTTGTTAAAGGGTACTTATTTGAGATTTTTTTCCCTAAATATTCTTAAATCAACATACTTCCACATCTCTGGTTTTCCTAATAAGGCTGTAAATTCCTTCAAAGAAAAGGATGTAATTTCCACTTCTGAAATATCTTTGTATCCCCTCTCTATTGGTTAGCTTGATGAAAACAGGTGTTTTTTTTCCCCAGTTTTTTGTCTTTTTTTTTTTTAAACATACACACACTCTTAACCAAACTGCATCTATTATAAGATAAAGGATTCAGCTGAGTGTGGTGGCTCACGCCTGTAATCCCAGCACTCAGGAGGCAGAGGAAGGAGGATCGCTGTGAGTTTGAGGCCAGCCTGAACTACGCAGTGAGACTTCATCTCAAAAAAAAGACAAAGGACTGTAAACACAGAACTGTTCAATCCATTTGTCTGCGATACCAGATGACAAATGGTAACGAGCACAAGTCACAAATCTAAGAGACCAGACAGCCGAAGAGAAACTAGACATACTGAAGATGGAACCACACAGTCACATGGTTTAAAAATTAGAGGATCAGTTAAAAGTCCTCCCAATCCTGAAGTCAAGGTAGAATAGAACTGAGGGAGGGGAAAGGAACTAGTATGTGTCCTACCAAAAGCAGTAAAGTCACAGGATAACGATGCGTATAATCTAGTTTCTCTGTCTCTTTCCAAGGCTGAG
This sequence comes from Dinomys branickii, assembly GCA_004027595.1. Classification (NCBI taxonomy): domain Eukaryota; kingdom Metazoa; phylum Chordata; class Mammalia; order Rodentia; family Dinomyidae; genus Dinomys; species Dinomys branickii. The sequence goes on from PVLD010009380.1 coordinate 22,801, forward strand.
GAAAAAAAGAGTGTGGAAGGCAAAAAAAAGAATTCCTTTCTGATCCTATGTGCCCCCTGTGCAGAAGGCTGCTCTGATGTGGAACTCAATACTCTAGTTCTTGGTAACAGGAGGGGAAATCAGGAAATTCTGATATTCTGGACACCTGGGTAGAGACTCAACTTGGACAGGTAGTGGGAAGACAGCAATGACTGATGAAGTATCATCACTCACTAGTACCTCCTTACCTGGATCACACTGAGACTATAATGATTTGACTGATAGGTCACCCCTATAATTCACTAAGGGTGAGTGTGCCAAGGGACTGAGCCAAGGGACAAAGGGTTGAACTCTGTGCCACAGGCCTAGTGGGGACATGGCGCCTGCAGAGATAGGCTGGCAGCACTTTGACCCTAAATGACTAGTTAAGAATCTCTTCCCAGGAGGGCTGCATGTACAGGCAACTCAGGGCCAGGAGGAAGCAGCAGCAACATCCAGACATTTCTTACTCTGTGGCACCCTTGTTTACACATCACAGGGTACAGGGGAATGACAGGATGGGAAGGAGGAGAAAAAATACAGGAAGAAGAAAGCGGTAGACAGGAAATAAACACATCTGTAAGATGAAAACAGTGAAATGGGGAGAAAACACGTGTCACAAAAGAAAGAGCAACAACAAGGGAATGAGAATAAGGGTTGGGATGGAGGACCACGTGAGAAGGAGTGGAAAATGGGCAAATGTGAAGAAGCATTGAAAAGGGGAGAGAAAGCCGTTGCAAAACTAAACACCAAAAGATCTGAGGCACTGGTATAGAAGCTAAGCCAGCCAGATCCACCCAGCCTCTGGCAGCTGGGGTGTTAAATGGAATTTCTTATTACAGTCCTTGGGTTGAGATTTATAAAAGCACTGTGAAGTCATTAATTAGTGCAGAGTGTGTGGCACAAAATAGGATGATGGGATGGGGGAAAGGAGTCAGTGCAGAGAGAAGTGGGTAATTGGCATCTACAGCAGCAGCCAGCCAAGCTCATGTGAGATTTTGGATTAAGAAATTTTCCCTAGCAGGAAATCTGGCCAGAAAGAGTTAAAACACTCTCCTCCCTCCCTTGACTAACCACCATCTAAAGCAATCACCTTTATCTAAAATTCCAATCCTTGGAATTGGAAGGATTGGTCAGTTTCCATTGGTCACTTCCTATGTTTGTCTCCTTGGCCATTATTACCTTTTTTTTTTTTGATATCAGGAATTGAACTCAGGACCTTGTGTTTGCCAGCCAGGCTCTGTGCTACTCAGCTATATGTCCAGCCTGCCATTATCATTTAATATGTTTAATTTAATCTCTAATTTAACTTGTTTAACACGTAAGCTTCAGGAAGGCAAAGGCTCTTGTCTTTTTTGTTTACTGCTACAGTTTCAGTGTTTACAACAGTTCCTGGCACCGGAACTGCTGAAAGAATAAACCTATCTGTAAACCCACTCTATTTAATTCTCAGCTACCTGAGAGAATGTCAAAGGAGAACACTTCATATACAGTAACTCAAACTAGAAAAGAATGCAAATCCACTTCTTGCAGAATGAGAACTGTTACAAGCTACAGACAGCCTCAAAATCCTCCTTTCAAAGAAAAGGAAACTAAGAGCGACAGCCTTTCTTATAGAATGACTCTGTCTCCTACTCCCATATGCTGATGCCCTCTGACCCACGGTGGTGGCATCTGGATAAGTGGACTTTGGGAGGTAGCTATCATTAGGTTAGGTGTGAGAGTGGGCCTCATGATGGGGTTAGTGCCCTTAAAGGAGCTCCCGGAGAGCTTACTGTCTCCTTTGAGGCACACACGAAGGGAAGGGGATCAAACATATGAGGAGGTGGCCATTTGCAAGGCAGGAAGAGGGCTCCTCACAGAACCTGAATATGCTCACACACTGAGCTCAATTTCCAGCCTCCAGAACTGTAAAAAAATGAATGTTGTTTAGGTCACCCAGTTTGTGGTGCTCTTTTATAGGAGTCCAAGTTGACCAAGACAGCCTATATATTAGTGGCAGAGTTACAATCCAGGCCTTGGAGTGTGCTTATCTGTCAACCTAGGGTGTAGGTGATTTTAGAAGTAACAACCAAGAAGCTGGGAAAATGGGTGAGTGTCTCTATCTTACTTTTGGCTTCTGAGAGGTTCTCACACTCTGTTGGGAAACCTAGTGCCTCACCTTTGATAGAAATAAAAAGGGAGCTGCTGCCCTAAGTCTTGCTTTAACTATCACAAAAAAAAGCAAGGCCTGGCTTTATTTTCCCAGGCTTTCCCTCCCACCTGTTGTTGAGCCACAGGGTTGCACTCACAACTAGGAGTCAGACACAATGATCAAGTCCACAGGAAGTGAAATGTCTGATTATTTGGTTATGTTATCTGTACATAATTAAGACTGAACTTGAGTAAATCCTAGGGACAGTTTGTACTAACACTCCTGCACATCTCTGAAAATTCATATGTGCCTATCTTTAACCTTAAAATCTTTGAGACTGTCTTCATCTCTGTGCAGCGTCTGCTTATCAAATACAAAACAGATTTACACTTGATATGCTTCCCACATGGCTCAGAGATCTTTGTATGTATCTCCAGATCTTTGTATTTACCTTTACCAATAGTTAACAACTATTTATTGGCACAAAGAAATGCTTTGGACATCTGGAACATATTTTAAGGTACAAATATGTTCTTAGGAAAGGCAGTCTTGAGAAGTTAAGAAATGGGCAAAATCACCTCCATGTGCTGTGTACAAATAAAAGAAATTAAACTCAGTTCCACCCAGAGCCAAATGCACACAGAATTACTGAGGAATAAAGTCCTCAGAGCTTATCAAGGTGAACTACGCTAAGGTTGGTGATACTCACCTAAGCCCTTAGGGGTTCCCAGGATAAATACTCTTCTTTTATTTCTCCTAATTTCTAAACTTGAGTCCAAACCATGATTTGATCTACAAATAATACTCCTTTATCAACAAAGATTCATTAGTTCATCTAATGAACTGGTGGAAAACAGCTGGTGGAAAACTTCTGCAGAGGGCGAAGCCAGTTACCTGGCTGGAGTATCTGAAATACATTAAGCGGTCCAGAACCTGTAATCAGCTCTGATTAAATTATAACCCCTCTAATTCAATATGCAGTAGCTGGATCTTAATTGGAACCTCCCTTGTCTTCTCTTAACAGGAATTTGCTACTTAGAACATCTATCAAATTCAATCTTGTACTCCTTCCTTAGGAACAAAGGAAAACCAACAGCTGGAACACTCAATGGGAAAGGCTGACTGCTTCTAAGACCAGCAAGGTAAGAATGTACATTCTCATTACTTGTATTAACACTGAACTGCGTACTTTTATTTATTTTTATTCTTTTGGTACTGGGAATTGAACTCAGGACCTTGAGCTTGCGAGGCAGGTGCTTATGCCGCTGAGCTATATCCCTAGCCCCAGAACTGGGGAGTTTTAGATAGGTCAATTAGGCAAGAAAAATAAAAGACATCCAAACTGAAAAGGAAGAAGAAAACTCTCTTCTTATAGATGATATTAAAGAATGCACAAAAAATTATTAAAACTAATAAATAGCTTTTTTTTACCTGGTTGCAGGATGTAAGATCCACATGAAAATGTATTTTTATATACCAGCAATGAGCAATACAAAAGCTAGATTAAGAAAACAGTCCTATTTTTAATAGCAACAAAAGGAGTAAAATACATAGGAATGAATTTAATAAAATATATGCAAGACCTGTGTACTAAAAATTACACAATGCCATTTGAAAGAAACTGAGTTTCTTTCAAATGGAAAGATATCCATGTTCATGCGATGGAAGACAAGATCATTAAAAGGGCAATACTCTACAAATTGATTTATAGATCCAGTGAAAACCCTATTAAAGTTCATATGAAAATGAATAGCTAAAACAATCTTGAAAAAGAACACAGCTGGAAGATTCATACTTCCTGATTTCAAAATCTACTACATACATGCACAAAAAAGCAAAAGAAATATATATATACACACACATTTTATACAAAGCTAGGGTAATCAAGTCAGAATGGGACTGGTATAAGGATGCAGAGAATTCAGAAATATACCTCACATTCAGAGTCAATTGTTTTTGCAAGGGTGACAGGGCAATTCTAAGGAGAAAGGTTAGTCTTTTCAATAAATGGTGCCAGAGGGTAGGTATGTTAGTGCATATACCTGTAATCCCAGAACTAAGGAAGCTGAGACAAGAACTGCTGTGAGTTCAAGGTCAGACTGGGCTCACAGTGAGTTCAAAGCCAGCCTGAATTATATAGTTAGACTGTCTCAAAAACACCACAATAAATATAGTGCCACAACATGCAGATATTCATATGCAAAAGAATAAAACTGGACTTCTGCCTCATGTCATATATAAATATTAATGCATAATGGACCAGTGGCCTAGAAAGTGCTAAAACTGTAAGACACTTAGAAGACAAGAGTAAATCTGTGCTCCTGAGTCACACAATGGTTTCTTAGATATGACAATCAAAAGCACAAGCGGCCACCCCAAACTGAACTTTTATAAAAACCAAAAACTTTTGCACTCCAAAAGATACTATCAAGAAATTAAAGACAACTCCATAAAATGGAGAAAATATTTACAAATCACTTATCTGATATGGGACTTATAGCCAGAATATATAAAAAAGACCCTTGTAAATCACCAATAAAAACACAACTAACAACACAATGAATGGGAAAACAAAACAAAATATTTTCTCTAAAATGAAGAATGAGACAAGGATGGTCATATTCACCACTCCTATTCAAATATAGTACTTGAAATTTCAAAGTAATTAGACAAAAGAATGGGACACAAATAAGGTGGGAAGAAGTTGAATTATCCTTATTTGTATATACTGATCCCATCTAGTACTTTGAAGATCCCACCAAGACTTTTAGATCTAGTAAATTCAACAAAGTAGCAGGATAAAAAAAATCAGTATTAGGCTGGGCATGGTGGTGCAGGCCTGTAATCCCAGCACTTGGGAGGCTGAGGTGGAAGGATCAATGCCAGTTTAAGTCCAGCCTGGGCTACAAAGTGAGTTCAAAGCTAACCTGAGCTACACAGTTAGCCCTGTCTCAAAACAAAAAAACAAAAAAACAAAAAACCTCAGCTTTTCTATACACCACCAATAAGGAACTAGCTGAGAAGTCAGAAAAAAATCTCATTAATTATAGTTTTTAAAAAATACATAAAAATCCATCTAACCAAGGAAGTAAAAGACCTCTACAGTGAAAAATACAGATTACAGAATAATGAAGAGAGAGACTGAATGCACTAGAAGATAGAAAGACCTTCTACGCTCAGAATATTGGTTGTTTTTGTCTTTTTGAGACAGTGTCTCACTATGCAGTTCAGGCTGGCCTTGAGCTCACTTTGTAGCCCAGGCTGGCCTTGAACTCGCAGCGATCCTCCTGCCTCAGCCTCCCAAGTGCTGGGATTACAGATATATACCACCACATCCAGCCCAGGATATTGTTTAAAAGGCCGTATTACCAAAAGCAATCATAGGTTCAGTGCCTTTTGTACAGAACTAGGAAAAACAATCCTGAAATTGATACAAAAACACAAAAGACCCTAAATAGCCAAAGCAATCCTGAGCACAACGAGGGGTGGAACGATCAAAATATGTTATCTGTATGTGTGAAAATCCAGTATTTTGTACAATCAATATGCACTAAAACACATTTCAAAATAATTACAAATGGGCAAATGTTTAATATTCTTATTAGTGCACGTTTGGCGTGCTTCGTGATGACGTCCCCCACGGGGGAGGGGTGCACATATGCAGCACATCTTCATTGTTTTTGGTTCCTTTCTCCTCCCTCCCTTCTCTGCAAACTTTCTCCCCTCTCCCATTTACAAAAGATCTATTTCTATTTTTTCTTCAAATTGTATTTTTTCCTTGAAATCCCTTTCTCCTTCTTTCTCTCTTCCTTTCTCCCCGACTCTTGCTGTCCTTCCCATTTGAGTGAGTTCTTCCTAATACCTACTTCTCATTTTGCTCCATATTTATGCTTTGGGTTTCTCACACAAGGGAAACAAAGCAATATTTAATGAATGTGTGTGTGTGTCTGATATATTTCACTTAAGATTATGGTCTCGAAGCAGGGCATACTGGTGCATGCCTGTTCTCTTGGGAGGCTGAGAAGGAGGATCACTGTGAGTTTGAGGCCACCCTGGGCTACCTAATAAGTTCAAGACTAGTCTGGACTACATTGCCAGACCTTATCTCAAAAAAAAAAAAAAAAAAAAAAGATTATGGTCTTGAGGTGCATCCACTGACCTAAAAATATCTCAAGTTTATCTTTATGGTAGCACAGTACTGCATTATATATAAATACTACATTTTTCTTATCTATTCATCTATTGATGGGTATATATGCTGTTTCCATGATTTCCAGGGTATACATGTATCAGTGTGGCATGATGACTTTTTTTTTGTCTTTTTGAGACTGGGTCTTGCTGCGCAGTTCAGACTGGTCTCAAGCTCACTTTGTAGCCCAGGCTAGTCTTGAATTTCCAACTATCCTCCTGCCTCAGCCTCCTGAGCGCTGGGATTACAGGCTTTTGCCACTATGCCCGGCTTAGGACTTTTAACTTGAAGGGGAACAGCTGGGTCAAATGGAACCTCTAGTTTTAGGTTTTTGAGGAATCTCTATAAATGGAACCTCTAGTTTTAGGTTTTTGAGAAATCTCTATATGATTTCCTTAGTGGCTACACCAACTGACATTTCCACCAACAATGGAGAAGGGCTCCTTTTTCCCTGGAGCCTCCCCAACACTTGTTATTGGTTGATTTCGTGATGATAGCCACACTTTCTGGAGAGGAAATCTCAGTGTTGTTTTAATTCGCATTTCTCAAATGGCCAGTCATGTTGAACCTTTTTTCATGCATTTACTGGGATTTGTACTTCTTCATCTGGGAAGTCCCTATTCATTTCAGATGCCCATTTTTGGAATGTTTCTTTAAATTTGGGGTGGGTCTAATTTTTTTGAGTCCTTTCTATACTCTAGGTATTGTCCTCTGTCTGAGAAGTAGCTGGCAAAATTGTTTTCCCATTCTATACATTCTCTGTTTACTCTGTTGGCAGCTCCGTTGCTGTGCAGAAGCTTTTTAATTTGATGTGATCTCATTTGTTGGTTGTTTATAATATTTCTTGTGCAACAAGGGTTTTGTTCATCAAGTCTTTGCCTACATGTATGATTTTAAAAGCTTTGTCTTTCAGCAGATTGTTTCTGTTCTAATATTTAGATCTTTGATCCATTTTAATTTTAGTTTGGTACATGGTGAGAGACATGGATCCAGGCTCAATCTTTGGCATGTAGAAGCCAGTTTTCCCAACAGCAAAAAATGTGCAAATTTCTACATGCACATTTTGCCAAAGAAAATGTACAATGGGTTATAAGTATCTGAAAAGATAATGTTATCATTAGGGAAGTGCAAATTAAAATAGTGAGAGAGCACTTTATATCCACTCAGATAGCTAAAACAAAAATACATGTAAAGTAACAGATGTCACTGATGCTGTGGAGAAACTAGAACATTCATACATTACTGGTGAGAGTGTAAACTAAACAAACAGTTCTTCCAAATGTTAAATACGGAGATACTATATGACCTGGCAATTCCACTCCTAGGTATACACCCACGCCAACTGAAAATGTGTGTCACACAACTTTTACATGAATATTCACAGCTGTCAAGAAGTGGAGACAACCCAAATGTTTCGCCAACTGATGAACAGATAAACAAAAGGTATATCCTTAACAATGATGTATTAATAGGCAATGTAAAAGAACAAAGCAATGATATATATTGCATCTGGGTGAACCTTGAAAACATTATACTAAGTGAAAGAAGCCAGTCACAAAGACTTTACTTGTATGATTCCATGTATACGAAATGTTCAGAATAAGCAAATTCAGAGAGACAAAGATTAGTGGCTGGCTATGGCTGGAATGAAAGGACAGGACCAGGAAAGGGAAAGAGCACAAAGTGTTTCTTTGAGGCACTGAAGAACTCTGTAACTAGGTAGTGGTAATGGCACAATGATGAGTATAGCAAAAGTTACTTACTGTAACTTTTATACTGACTGTATAATTTAAGTGGATTTTATGATATGTGGAACATATGTCAATTAAGGTTTCAGGGAAAAAAGCAAAAAGACACATCAGATCCTCCTTTCCTATCTGGTGCAGTTGCTGCAGGTCTTCAGATAGGAGTTCTCTGTGCTTATGGATCAGTGATGTGGAAGGAGGTACAATGTTCCTGGGTACTCTTCAACCTCTGCTTTGCTATCTAGCCCTGGACACCTTTAATAATGGACCACCTGCCTGGCCTGTTGGCCAAGGCTGCTCTACCCTACAGAAACCTGCTTTACTTGCAAAGTCAGACTGTGTTTCCCTTTCATCACCTTATTCTTCCCCCTCCTACCCTATCCTATATTCCACAACAGCTTTCTCCAGTGGGTGGGCTTTGTTCAAAATACGAATGTTATAATACAAGTATTTACATTTCTCTGTCCGGCTGTAAGCAGCACAGCCATGCCTCCGGTGCCTGCCTCTTGTGCGCATGGCAAATTCCTGATCACTGCTTAAGCTTCTGATCAAACACTAGTATCCCCTGGGGAAGACTCCCCGGTCCCGCCCCTCCATGACTGCTTCTTGGTCCTCTTCTAGATCTGGTTTTCTTTGTCCCGCTCACTCTGTATAGCAGGTCTCTCTGTTTATGGGTCTCTCTCACAGCCCACTTTGACTTTCCTAAGCATGCCTTTTGCTCTCTTAACTCTGGTGATTTGTGCCCTTTTCCACCTCTACTTGGAGATCCAGTCATGTGCAGATCTACAGTTTGGATCCTGGCATTGCTCAGAAAACTTCTACCTTCAAAACAGACAGATTTCCCCCCTTGTACATGCATTCTCACTACGTTTGCTATTTCTCCTAACTTCACCAGACGCTTCTTATTTTCCTCCCATACTTCAGCCCTTTCTTGGCTTCTCTTCCTCCTAGCCTGGATTCCAGTTGATTATCACAGTCCTGACTCCTCTGCATGCCCAATCCTTCCTCCAAATCTGTTCAACAAACACTGCAGCAACGCGCCCACCTGCAGGTACTGCTCTGACTTCCAGTTAGCTGCACTCCACCAGGGGGGAAAAAATTCACACTGCTGTGTAGCCTAGCAGGCAGATCTAAGGTCTCCAGCCTTCAGGCTTGGTCAGTTTTCCACAACCTTTCTCATTACTCCAAAACTTCACAGTTCTCAACTTTGTATGGATAACCCGCCCCTCTCTATCATTAGATTGTCTTGCCTCTTATCTCATCAAAATAACTGGAGCCCTATGGGTTTTTCCGCTTCTACTTTCTACTTATTCCCACAGGCCCCTCCTTACATTTACACTCAGCTTTTCTCTTCCAGTTCAATTAAATTCAAATCCCACTCATGACCGACTCCATCATCCTCCATTGGCTCTACCTGCTCAACCCATAAACTAACCCAAGTCACTCTTAACCCTAGGGAAAGTATTTGTTTGACCCAGTAAGCCCCTCTAGCTATTGCCAATCACTCTTATTCAGACTTCTGGGAAGAGTGGTCCATATTCACCCTCCCTATTTCTTCACTTCTCACCCAGTCCTCAACCAAATGTCATTTGGCTTCCGCCTCCAAAACTCTGAAGTGATTGTTTTCAGTAAGATCATTAACAGCTAATCCCTCAACTGCAAATTTCGAGGGGTTTTCTTTTTCAGATCTCATCTAATTGGATCTTTCTTTATATTAAAAAATACTGATTCCTCTCACTTCTCTGCTTCGTCTTCTCATCCTATACTTCCTTCTTAGGAGACAGTAACTATGGTCATCTCTCCCTTATGTAACTTTCTGGGGCACATCTTGACCTACAGACACTTAGATTCAATAAATCAGAGGACTCATCTCCACACATCCTGCCTCAGTCCTCCTCCTGTACTTTCTTGCCCTCTAGGCAGACACTGGCAAACAATCTGACTCTTCCCTTCTCTAGCCACACAGTCATTTAAACTAATATGGTTAATTTGATTTTTTAAAAAGTTTCTCATTTTTGTCTCTACTTCAGGAATTCCAAGAGACTGCATGGTACAGTGATCAAGAAAAAAGATTCTAAGGCCAAACCATCCAGATATTAATTCTAGTTTTACCACCTACCAGCTATGTGACCTTGGGTAAGGCATGTAAGTTAGCTATGTCTCATAACCCTGGGCTATAAAATGGAAATGCTAGTAGTACCTCGCAGAGTTGTTATGAGGATTAAAGGGATTAATTATGTGTATAGTGCTTAGAACAGTGCCTGGTTTATAATAAGCATTACACAACTATTAAACAAGTAACATGGTTGGGTTCCTTATCTTTACCCTGTGCCTGTAACTCAGTGAACACCCTCATCACTTGAACTGTGGTTCTCTATTTCACAGTCCATGAGCTGCTTCAGGCTGGGACTGTTTCATTCATCTTTGTGGCCTGAAGACCCCTGCCACACTTGCACTCTACGTACTTTGGAATGTAGACTGCATGCTTGCTAACAGTTATATGATCACAGAGGGCCTTATTGCATGCCGCACAGATGAAGGAGCAATGGAGCAGAAACCGGCACCAGCCTGATGGAACTGTTTCCCATGGAAAGCCAGACACTCATTCACTTCACTCAGTCAGAAACACTTCCCACCACAAGCCAGCAGTGTTTTGACATTGGGCCCTGCCCTCTGGGATTCTCAGCTGAGAAGGAGAGACTTTTTTGCAGTAGGGTGATGGAAGCAGTGAGGTGATTAGTACAGTCTTAGAAACAAATTTGGAGGGTAATTACCTCTTGAGTTTTCAGTCATTAAACAATAAAAGAACAGCAGTAAATATGCTTGCTACACACAAGTAAGACTCAGGGAGTGCCCTAGGTGCCTGCTTCAGGCCTAAAGGAGATAAGGCAGCAGAACACCTATTTAAGGCCTGGCGAGCATTAACCAATCAAAGGTAGCTACTTTTAATATTACTGTTTTAAAAACTTATTTTTCTCTGATAGCAAGATTTAAAGACAGAGCAGAGGAGGAAGGGAAAGGTGTTTCATCCAGACTCTCCATAATAATAAAGTAAATAAGGACAATCTGGATGTGGAAGATGTAGAATTTCTCTGCACACCTCAGTTACAACAGTTACCTATCAATGGTCTCTTAAGTATTTTTTGGTCAACCAGATCCTTCCAGGACAGAAGAGCACATGCAGAGACCATCTCCTTCCTCTAGTTCTGAACAGTCCTCCTCTATGTCCCCACAACACTCTGGATCACAACCTACTAATAGCACTTATACTTACTTGTGAGATTCTAATTACAGGGCTTGTTCACATGTCTGTCTTCCAGTAGTCTGACAGTGGCGTGTCTGACACAGAGTATGAAACTAAATATTCACTGAACAAAGAAAGAAATGGATGCAAAGATTTAACAGTTTCCTTTCTTTTTATTTTAAAGAATTTCTAGTAGGAATCCATCATCTGCTCCACAAGTAAAGCAAAAAAGTTCTAAAGTTCTGATTTTTTTTTTTGCCAAACTCATATAAAATAGATTGGAAATGAAGAGATAAACTGTCCTTATTTCCAAATAAAAGGACTTAAGAGTTAGATAAGCTGATCTAGAATTAATAAAAAAGTTATGAAACAGTTTAGCAAGGTTTTAGGATTCAGGGTCAGTACATAAAACTCAACTGGATTTATACATGTTAACAAAAATAACTGAAAATCTGATTACTTATTTGGCAGCACTGAGGATGAGCCCAGGGGCTCACATATACCAGGCAAGTAGTGTGCCACTGAACTACATTTTAATCATTTTCAAAAAATTTTATTTTTTGCTGGGTGTGGTGCCACAGGCCTGTAATCTCAGCCCTTGGGAGGCTGAGGTAGGAGAATTGCTACAAGTTTGAGGCTAGCCTGAACTACACAGCTAGACCTTGTCTCAAAAAAAAAAAATTTTTTTTTTTTAATTTTGAAACTGTCTAATTAAGCTGCCCAGGATGGCCCTAAACTTCTGCTCCTGCTGTCTTAGGCTCCCAAATAGCTGGTATTACAGGCTGGCCTGCTATACCTGGCCCAGAAGACTTTTTTGTAGAAACTGACAAGCTGATTTGAAGATCTATAGGGAAATCAAAAGGACCTATAATAATGAAGACATTTCTGAAAATAGAAGAATGTTCAAAGATTTGTATCAGCTGACTTCAAAGTTTGCATTATCTGTGTTATAAAGCTACAATAATCAAAGAATACGCAATTGACACACAGCAGTGGAATATAGTACAGTCTGTATGTACATGATCAACTGATGCTCACCACAGGACCCAACATAATTCAATCAGGAAAGAATACTCTTTGATGAACAGTCTTAGAACAACTGGACATCATATGCAAAAAAGAACAACCCCCTAACATTTCAATCCTTGTTTCATACACTAACAAAAAGTAACCAAAAATAAGTTATAGTTAAAAACTAGAACCATAAAATCTCTAAATGCATAGGAAAAAATCTCAATGACTAAAAAAAGCTGGTATGTCACATTTCATTAAAATTAAGTTGCTCTCAAAAGATACTACATTTACTGAGTGCAAATTTAAAACAAGTTTTAAAAGACATTACAAAAAAATGAAAAAGCAAGCCACAGACTGCAAGAAAATAGTAGCAGAAATATATCTGACAGAAACTGCATCTAGAATATACAAAGAATACTTACAACAGAATAACTGAGCAATATGTTCAATTAAAAATGTACAAAAGACTTGAACAAGTAATCAAGGAGGCCATACGCATGGCAAATAGGCACATAAAAATACTTCACATTATTATTCACCAGGGAAATGCAAATTAAAACCATAATAAGAACATACACATTAACATGGTTAAAATGAAAGACCGACCATAGCAAGTACTAGGATATACAATAGCTATAATTTGCATAGATTGCTAGTGTAGATGTAAAATGATAAATCATTTTGGAAAACAATTTGACTTTTTTTAATGTTGGGTCCTGTGCTGAGCATCAGTTGATCTCACTATGTAACCCCCTGGCTGGCCTTAAATTCATTATGTAGCTCAGACTAGCCTCAAACTTGCAGTGATCCTCCTCCCTCAGCCTCCTGAGTGCTGGGTTTACAGGTATGTTCTACCATGCCATTAATTTGGCATTCTTACATTAAACACTCACTGATAATATGACTCAATCATTCTCCTAGGATTTAAAAAAGAAAAAAGAAAATATACACCTGCTCAAAGACTTGTACGTGAATGCTCATAACGACTTCTTTATAGTACCTAAATGTCCATCAACGGGTGAATAAATGGTAGGCAATCATCTGTAAAATGGAATACTACTCAGTAATGAAAACAAACACTACTGATACACAAGATATGGACTGACCTCAAAAGAACTAGTAAATGAAAGAAGTGAAAGGAGACAAAAAAATGTAAAGAGTGTATGATTTAATTTTTATTGACATACAGAAAATGTGGAAGGAGATAAGGAATTGCCTGGGGACTGGGAAGAAGAGAGAAATGGATTATACGGGGCACAAAGAAACTTTTGAGTTCGTCTGGGTATGTTTGGGTATGTTCTTTATCTTGATTGTGGGAACATTATCACAGATGTAAACATGACTTAAAATGCATCAAGTTATATAAATGTGTGTATTACATATATTAAATATACCTTAATAGTGCTTTAAAAGAAAAAAAAGCATTAAGGACAAAAAGAGTATTCTGGGCTGATACTAGAAAGTAAAACTTGTACTCTACAATTAAGAGATACAGGTGCATGCACACTATTTAATAGCAATAGTCTGTTCCAAGACATTCTGTTTCTTGTCCAAGTCAGAGTGCTGGTGGATCATAAAATGGGGCAACAGCTTCTGAATTCAAATTGGGCTAAAAAAGCACAACATGTGTACATATACTTGTCTTTTATGTTTTGTATGTATAATGATTAATCAATTAATGCACAATCAAATTCCAAACACATCTATTAATAGAGGGCCAACAAAAACAGAATTTTCATTTGCCTTTGTAATAAAATACATGGTTTTGTTTTGCAACAGATATCGTCTTAGGGATGTGACTAATATCAAAATAAACTTTTTTTTAAAGTACTAGACAAGGATAAATTACAATGCTATTTTTTCTTTCTTTTGGTGGTAGTGAGTTTTTTGCTTGTTTGTTTATTTTTTGAGATAGGGTCTTGCCATGTCGTCCAGGCTGGCCTCGAACTATGTAGCTTTGGATGGCCTTAAATTCCCAGTGATCACCTTGCCTCAGACTCCAGAGTACAGGAATTACAGACATGTACCAACATGCCCCGTATGTGAACCTGTGATCTTATTGCCTCTGCCTCCCACAGTAGAAATTGGATCACAGGCCTGTACCACCAGACCTGGCTTCAGTGCTGATACTGATAAAGCAACTGTGTTACATGTATATCCATTCATACATATCCATTAAAGTCATACATCTGCCCATATGTTTTCCCTCACTCTTCCCAGTTGCCCTAGGAGACTTTTTTGGGGTGTCCGAATGCTTGTATTGCAATATGAAATATCTAACAGTTTGCCTGTGCATACATCAGAAAAGGTAGAAAAAGTGAAAGATTTCATGTTGAGTCTTCATAGGCAAACTTTCAGCAATTATATTTCTGACAAGTCAGTTGCTGTATAGGAAAGAGGGAGAGAGATAGGTTTGGTATATATCTGTATCTATGTATAACCATCCTGGTTGTCCCAGCTAAAGGGAGCTCGAGAGAACAACAGATTCCAGCACAGATGACTATGTGACTAGTAAAACACACTGTGCTTAGATCCTTCCAGGCAGGTACCACAGAAGTGCATCCTTCCAAATACTAAAGCATTTACAAGGGTACTACAAACACAGCACCAAAAAAGAAATCAGAATCATATACATAACCTAGCCCTAAAATGTTCATTACTGAAAAGAGACAATGACAAGGACACAGAATAAACAAACATCCAGGATGTAAATTCCACTGTTATCCCACATGCACCCAGCATTAACACCTGATTGTGTGGCACTGTGATGAGGGCTTCTGCAAGACCGTCCTCTGGGGTTCCCAGTGTAAGATGGCAATGGTGGTGTTCTAAAAGGGAAATAGCTCTGTAAGTGACATCTACCATGGGCCACCCGTGCTGCATAAGTGCAAAGTGAAGTCTTGACAATATGCAGCCAGAGGCAAGCTGCCTAATTTATACCTCAGTTTCCTTACAAGGACCCTAATCTCACAAGATTGTTGTAAGGACCAAGTGAGACTGTATATGCAAAGCAGAGCATCAAAGAAGTAAAACAGGCCAGGCACAATGGCACATACTTGTAATCTCAGCACTCAGGAGGCTGAGGCAAAAGGGTCACTGTTAGTTCATGGCCAGCATGGACTACGTAGTGAGTTTAAAGCCAGCCTGGAATGCACAGTGAGCCCCTTTCTCAAAAAAAAAACACAAAACTAACTAATTAAATAAGTAAAATGATAATCCACGCAATAAGACAAATTAATGGTCAATCTTCTATCTAGTAAAGCTGTACTATCTAGAATCTATACAGACCTCTTAAAACTCAACACTAAAAGGAAAAATAACCCAGGAAAAAAATCCACTTCACTAAAGATATACAAATGGTGACCTCAGCACAGTGCTGCAAACCTATAATCCCAGCACTCCACAGGCCTATGCATAGGACTATGAGTTCAAGGGCAGCTTAACCTACAAAGCAAGATCCTATCTCAAAAAGGGGGGGAAAAAAAGGAGAGATTACATGAAAAGATGTTCAACATCACTAAGAAAATGAAAAATCAACATAGACACACCACGATATACCCATCAGGGTATCTATAATAAAAATGACAGCTAGCCAGTGTTGGGAGAGTATGTGGAGAAATTACAGAACTACCACATGATCCAGCAATTCTCCTCAAGGTATACATCTGAGAAAGAAAAAAACAATGTCTGCACAAACTTATACCTAAATGGCCACAGCAGTATTATTTCTAACAGCCAAAAAATGGAAACACAGGTATCTACCAATGGATGAACTAAGTTGGTGAATCTACACAATAGATATTAACTGGTAATAAAAAGAACAAAGTATGCTATAATACAAGAACTTTCAAAGTATGTTAAGTGACAGAACACATATTGTATGATTCCATTTATACGAACTATCCAAAATAGGCAAATCCATAGAGACAGGAAGTAGATTAATGGTTGCCTGGGCCTGTGGAGAGAGAGGACTAAGAAGTGATTGCCAAAGGCCCAATGCTTCTTTTGGGAGTGATGAAGATGCCTGAAATTAGATAATGCTGAACACACAACCTTAAGTCTATTTTATGGCATGTAGATTATATCTCAATAAAGCTGTTTTTAAAAAGAATACATTTGAAAACATTATAAAACTGCAAAGTGCTGCACAAACACAAAATAAATGTTTTGGCTGTGGATTGTGAAGTCATGAATGTTAGATGCAGCAGCAATTAAATCAGAAAGTTCATTACCTCAAAAAATTTGCCCACAGGTATGGGATGTGCTCTAAATCTAGTCCAGAAAGTCAACAGGACCTTGATTCCACTAGGGTTCACGTTTCCAGCTAGTTTTCTCTTTCTTTCGTCCTTAGTACTCTACACCCACATCATCCTAAATCTCCAGGTCCCTGGCCTCGGAGCTAGGAATCTTTCCATCCTAGCCAGTTTATCTTCTAAGGTTGTAGCTTTCATATAAAAGGCTGTCCAGGAGACTGACGGTAACAGAGAGGGTGGCCACAGAGACAAACAGGTTCTCCCGTTCACTGCTATCAGGGGGGGCAGGCACCCACTCATGGATCGAAGGTGGAGGGGCAAAGTTGTCCAGAGGGGAGCAATCCCAAAGCTAGGAAGAACTGTAAAACAGTGTGTCCTAGGGGAACCAGGCACAGGAAGGAGAGGAGGAAAGGGAGACTAAGTCACTTAGCAAGAGATACCGCTCTCATCTTTATAGGTGTGGGGAGGATAAAAGACAACAGCTGGAAAGTACTTTCAAGAATAAAAGAACTGTATAATGCTTGGCATTGCAAAGAATATTAGAGTGAGTGGATTTTTTTTTAAATCAGATTTTATTGGTACTTTTATATATAATGATCACATTCCTCACAGAGAATTTGTACCTCCACATAATATAACTTGATTCTTTTTTTTCCCATCGCCCTACCCTCTGTTCAACCCTTCCTCCCCTCATTTACAAAAGCATGGTTTCCAGTTTTTCCTTGTCTTTTCTTTTTTTGTTTTTACTTTTCCCTTTTTTCCTTTCCCCCTCCCTTCTTCCCCCTCCTATTTGAACATTTTTTTCCTATTTCACAATAGATATTCTACATTTTGGTCCTTATTTACTTTTGGCTTCTCACACCAGAGAAACAATGTTATAGTTACACATGTGTCTGATTTATTTCATTTAAGATTATCCTCTCAAGGTACATCCATTTACTTAGAAAAGGGTTATTAAATCTAGAAGTCTTTTGGTGAAGATTTTGAGATTTTCTATGTAGAATATCACGTCATCCACAAATAATGATAATTTAACTTTTTCCTTTCTTATTGTTATTCCTTTTATTTCTTTTTCTTGTCTTATTGCTCTGGCTAAAATTTCCAGAACTGTATTAAATAAGAGTGGGACAGTGGACATCCTTGTCTTGTTCCTGATTTTAGATTAAAAGCTTTCAGTTTTTGTCCATTTAGTAAGAGGCTGGCTATTGGTTTGTAATAGGTATGTTTTATCAGATAAAAACCATCTATTCCAATTTTCTGTAGAGTTTTTATCATGAATGGCTGCTAGACTTTGTCAAAAGCTTTTTCTGAATCTACTGAGATGATCATATGGTTTTTGTCCTTGGCTCTGTTAAAACGGTATATTATATTTATTGGTTTGCATATGTTAACCATCCCTGCATTCCTGGGATGAATCCTACACTTGGTCATGGTGTATAATCTTGATTTGCTGCATTCTGTTTGGCAGTATCTTATTGAGGATTTCTGCATCTATATTCACTAGGGAGACTGGCCTGTAGTTCTCTTTATTGGTTGGGTCCTTCTCTGGTTTTGGCATCATGGTAATACTTGCTTTCAGGAATAAATTTGGGAGTATTGCTCCCCTTTCAATTTCATTAATGAGTTAGAGAAGGAGTGGGATTAGATCTTCGCTAAATTTCTTGTAGAATACAGCAGTGAATCCATCAGAGCTTTGGCTTTTCTTTTTTGGTAGGTTTTTAATTACATCTTCAAGTTCACTAATTGATATTCATCATTTTTATATCTTCTTGATTCGGCTTTGGTAATTCATACGAATCTAGTCTGTCCCTTTTTTCTACATTTTCCAACTTGTATGGACGACCTGGATTTCTGTAGGATTCGTTTTGGTTTCACTCTTTTCATTCCTAATTGTGTGGATTTGAGTCTTTTCTTTTTTCACAAGTTTGGCTAAGGTTTGGTAAATTTAATCTTTAAAAGAACCAACTCTTTGATTCACTGATTTTTGGAATTGTTTTCTTAGTCTCCACTGCATTAATTTCTGCTCTGATCTTCCTACTTTTCTTCCTTGTACTAGCTTTGGGGTTGGCCTCCCTCTCAAGTTGTTTATTTGCACTTGCACTGTTTTCCTCATATGGGTATTCACTGCTATACATTTTCCCTGCAGGACTACTTTCATTGTGTCTCCTAAGTTCTGGTATGTTGCACTGTCATTATTGTTTAATTGTAGAAACTGTCTAATTTCTTCTTTAATTTCATCTATGATCCACTGGTTGTTCAGGAAAGTGTTACTTAATTTCCATGTGTGTATGAAGTTCTTGTGGTTTCTTTTGTCACTGATTTCCAATGTCATTGCACTACTGTCTTAATATGCAGAGATAATTTCAATTCCTTTAGAGCAAGTGGATTCTTATCCTTTGCCTGGAGACCCTTGTTCTTGGAACAGAACTCTAATAAAACTCAGACAGTGCTCACCAAGAGAGAAAACGAGAGGAGCAGATTCTTTGAAGACGCCCTGATGATCTGGAAGTAGTGTTAGATCTCCAATGGAGTCAGATCCAGAGAGTTTTTCGTCTGTCTGTCTGTCTGTGCTCTTCTCACAAGAAGCAAAGAGGCTGGATGTGGCATTCCTATAATCCCAACATTCAGGAGGCTGAGGCAGAAGGACCACAGAGAATTCCAGGCCAACCTGGGCTACCTAGTGAGTTCCAGGCTAGACTGAACTACACAGTGAGACACTGCCCCCGACCAGTCAAAAACAATCAAATGAATAATCAAAAGTGTTAATTAAAGTTAACACTTTTGGAGAGTCTCTTCTCTACCTTACCATCCTTTTGCTCCTTTTGTGCTTCTTATTCTACCATGCACTATTTCTCAGACCCTGAAAACACACACACACACACACACACACACACACACACACACCTGCCTTTAGTCAGAGTGTATCTTTCCAAAGTAACCAAGCTCACAGGGATCCCAAGCAACACAGTCTCCAATGTACATAATCAAGGCAGGCAAAGCAAGACCACAGGAAGAAACAGCTCTGAGGTCGACCACCAAGAAGATGGTTATAGAGAAGTAATGCTAGAATTGCGGAAGACAGAGATTTCATCTGGGTTCAGTTCTTCAACTGAGGCTAGAAGGCAGAAAGTGACTTCTGAGGTAAGTATTGTGGGACACGTTGGGGTGCTGGGTGATTAAAGGTGTCAAACCAGGGGCCAAATAAGATCCCATCCTCAAAGAAGGATTTAGAGTCAGAGTACCAAGTTTATTACTGTTTGTTTCAAGACTCTATTCCTATGACCCTTGGTTTTCTCATCTATAAAGGATAACTGCATAGCTATACATCAGAATAACTGCTATAGCACCTTCCAAAATCAGTATAGCAGTATAGTGCTAGACAGATTCTGTTATTATAGATCTCTGCCTACCTGCTATGCTGTCAGCTTTTATACCTGGATGTAATATCATGGGGGACAACCAAGATATGTGGGAGTTGGGCTTCTTAACAGTATAGGAATGAACTAGGGTTAGGGCCTTAGTCAGCCGGAAAAACCCTAAGAACTTTTAACTAAAAGAGAACCAGTCAACATCTGAACACTAGCCATTTAAAGTTACTGGAAAAGCCCTTATTGGGGATGTCAGTAAACTACTTCACACACGGCTGCACACATTCTGGGAGTATTTATAGAGAAGAGAGGCAACTCCCTCAATCAGATGTCAAAAAAAACCAAAACAATCAACAGGGATCTATATAGGAGAGATACAGGAAAACAAATTTCCAAAAAGAACCACAGTAACTTTACCTATTCTTGTCACTCTGCATCAGAGAGAGAGGCAAGAGGCAGAGAGGAGTGGGGAGGGAGGGGAGAAGAGAAAGAGAGAGAGATGGAGATGCCTGAGGAGTACCACGTATTTCAAGGCCCCAGAAACTTGACTCCTTCCAGAAAAGGTATCCGCGAAATAGCACTGTCCCTATAGACTACTACTGCAGGACACACCTCAATCAAAAGCAACTACTGTATTTAGCTCAGCCTGTCAATGCCCAGAAGTGTGACCAAATTAAATGCTCATGTTAAATGTAAGCCCCTGTTTGAGGCAGTTTGTTACACAGCAGTGGGTCTGTGCAAAGATGACAGGTAAGTAACACCCTGGGGATAGGGAAATTTTTGGTCCAATTGGAGACCACAGGTATGAGGTAATGACATCTTAATAGTAGCTGGCATTTACTGAATTCTTAACTATGTCACTTATTTTGCTAAGCACTTCAGGTGCATTATTTTGATTGATCTTCAGAAAGAACGATAGCTATGATATTTTTCTCATTTTTGAAAGGTACAAACAGGCTTAGAAGGGCTGAATAGGAAAGTTAGTGTTACTTCTAACAAGTGACAGGAAGTGGTACTTCTAACAAGTGGACTGTAAAATGTGGTGGTGAGTATGAAAGGAGTGACCATATATGAAGTAAATACTGGAATCAGATGGGTCTCAGAGATCAAATCAACTTTCTCATTTTATGACCGACCAATAAAATGAAGGCCAACAAAGATCAAATGGCTTAGTTAAAACCTGTACCCATTATTCAACAGCAGAAACACAAATAAATAAAAGAAAAATAGGGAAAGGATTGAACAGACATTCCCCCAAAGATATGTGAACAGTAGATAAACACATGGAATATTTTTAGTTATTAAGGAAATGCAAATTAAACACAGTAAGATACCACTGCACATTCACTAGGATGTCTGTAACCCCACAGAAAGACAGAAGCTGGGTGCTACTTAGGAAGGTGAGGCAGGAGGACCATCTGAACTCAGGGGTCTGACACCAGCCTGGACAACCTAGTGAGACCCCAGCCAAGAAAAGGAAAAAGAAAAAAGATGATAACAAGTGTTGACGGAGCTACGGCAAGCCAGACCCTTGCACGCTGCTGGTGGAAGTGTAAGATGGTGTAACCGTTTTGGAAAATCACCTGGCAGTTCCTCAAAATGGAGTTGCCGCACGATCAGCTTCTCCCCTCCTGGACACACCCTAAGGGAAACAGAAACACCTATCTACGCAACCAACTGTACACAAATGTTCATAGCCACATTACGTGTAATACCCAGAAAGTAGAAACAACCCAAGTGTCAATCAACTGATGAATGGATAAACAAAAGGTAGCATATCCACATAATGGAATTTGGGCAGAAGGGGGTAGGGTTCAAGGTCTTGCTGAGTACTGCAGGTGGACTTGAACTTGCTATGTACCTTGAGCTGGCTGCTCAGGATTTTCCTGTCTTGGTCTGCTGAGTATTGGAATGACAGGTGTGTGCTACCACATTCAGCTCACACAGAGGAATATTATTCAGTCATAAAAAGTACTGACACATGCTACAACATGGTTGAAACTTAAAAATATGCTAAATAAAGCCAGACATAATAACCCTATGCTGTATGACTCTACTTATATGAAATATTCAGAGAAGGCAAACATATAGAGACAGAAAGTAAATTAGTTTCAGGAACTATACGGAGAAGACAATGGCAGGAAAGTGCTGATGGGCCCACCGTTTTGGAGGTATGATTAAAATGCTCTGGAATTAGTGGTAAAAACAGAACAACTCAGAATATACTAAAAATATACCAAACTGTAAAACAGTGAATTTTATGTTATTTCAATTATATCTCAAAAAAGTTGTTGAGAAAATGTCTCTTTTTCAATAAAACTTTACCAAACATCTGCTATATTCATTGCACAGTTCCAGGCACTACAAGGTAATATACACAAAGATAAGGCCCCTGCACAGCTTAAAGATACCGCACTACTTAGTGATGGAGTAATGAGTCATTCCTGAGGGAATTTTATTTCTCCCAACCTGGATTAAACTTGGCAGGCTTGAGAGGGCCCTTCTTTCCCATCATTAACCAGCTAGGAGGCAAAATCAGAAAGTTATCCTCTTCTTGGATAGTGAATGCAAAGCCCAGGTCCTAAGTGGGCATGGTCAAGGAGATTTTATGGGAAAGGGACAGGAAAACTCATGAGACTTGATCCCTGGTTTACCTGTCTCTTTCCTAAAGGTCACCTTCACCACTGTCAAGCAAACCTGATCTCTGGCTCCCTCACAAGCTCACACATTTTTACCACTAAGCCTTACCAGGAAGATAGGAAAATGCAAATAGCACTAGGCTAGGGATTTGTAGGCACAAACATTTTTTTGGAAATCTTACCTTCATCCCCTCTTAGTTTATAGACCTTACGCAAGTCACTAAAGCTTCCCTGAGCTTTGTTTCCCTGTCTGTAAAATGGAACTGAAAGTCCTTAACTTGACTATACCTCAGTCAAATAACGGACAATAACTCTTTACCAATGCCCCACTGTTCTTTGGGACTAAAGAGGGGCACGTCATTACCATGTTCCTATCTTAGTCCTAAGGTTTCCATCCCTCTCTGTCAATCATGTCCTCTTCTATTTAAAAACTGAACTTTCCTCCTATCTCTCATCTTTCCCTAAATTCTGTCACATCTCTCCTGTCTTTCCCATAGCAATTATAAATCCATACTATGGATCACAACCACTTTTAATAATGATAAATAATACTTTGTTACTTGTCTTGTGCCAACAGAATGTAAGTTCCGGTGTATCCCCAGTGCCCAGAACGCTGCCTAGTATATAATACGTATCTAATACATGCATAGAATGAATAGGAAATTCCTGTAAGCCAGACTAACAAATGTGAAGTAGGATCTTAATTCAAGAGTGGTCTCTCCCCACGTGCCTTGCCCTGTCCTTTCCTATGGCCAAGCCTTAAGTTCAGCACTAGCCAACAGCTGGTCCCTAGGACGAAGGAGAAGTGCAGCTTAGCTTTAGCCTAACAGAGCTAAGGGAAAACTACCGTGTCCTCTGGGCCTCTGATGGCTTAACTACAGGATCTTAAGGCCTGGAATGATGTTTAGGAAACCCTCTGGTCTGTGAATTGCCAGGCTCTGCACTGAACCTACCATTATCTCTGACCCGCATCTACAGCTTAGACACAGGGCCACTGCCCTAGAGATCCTACGGGGATTTATGGAAATTCTGAGAAACAACCCACTGATTCACAGGGCAAAAAGAAAAACAGGAGAACAGGAAGAGATACTCAGGCACGCTTGGAAACCCAACTGTGTGAGTTCAGAACCCAGTTTCAAGGGAACTGAAATAGGTCCTAGGATAGAACGCAGGGGCAGCATGGACCCCTACTGGGACCCTTTGAGCACAGAAACCATGGGTGGCTGTGTGAGTTACTGCAGTGACAAACCACTCTGTATAATCCAGAGATGCAAGTTCTTTCAATGTAGTAATATATTCCAAGCACTCTTAGCAACATTCTAAGGGGAATCGAGTCATTCCAACGATCCCTGACACTGGGAAATTCAGAACCTGGGATCAGTTTGGGAAATCATTTTAGGAAACTTAAACAGAGCACGTAACTCCTGATACATACATTTTGGAATAGATATTTAATAATGAAAATTCTGTTACCAGAACACACAACTAATTAAGGCCACAGATGTCATAATGCAATGGCTTTCAAAGCATGGAATGCTAGTTGTCAGCTTCACCTGGGAAGCTGATAAAAATGCATATTGTTAGGCCAAGAACTCCACCCAAGCTTGCTATATCTGAAATTTTTGGGGGGGAGGGAAGGGCAACTCCTATTTTAACAAGCTTTCCAGGTGATTCTGATGTATGCTAAGATTAAGAACCTTCATGTAGGTAAACACAGTCCTACCTTGAAAAAATAAAACTCAAAGTTCTACTGACAGGAACCAGGAACTCTTTTTTTTCTTTTGTTTTGCTTTTTCCTGGTTTCTGACTGACCTTCATACAAGATGCCATCACCATTTCCTCACCTCTTCTCACTCTGACCCACGGCAAACTGGCTTCTGTTTTTATCACTGCCAGAAATCAAAGGCCCTGAGCATCCACCCACTTACTAAATCCACATTTCTCTGTCCTTGACTTACTGGGAGCATATGAGACTGTTAACTACTCATGCCCACCCTATCTAAGATTTCATGCTGCCCTCTTCCCCCCTCTGTGACCTGTCACTCCCGTCAGTCTCTTCTGTAGACTCTTGTTTCTCATTTTCACATATAATATAGTGAGCTGAGCATAATGGCACATGCCTGTAATCCCAGCACTCAGGCAGGTGAGGGAGGACGACCCCTGAGTTCAAGGCCAGGCTGAACTATATAGCAAGAGCCTATCTCAAAAAACTACAAACAAACAAAACCAAAAATAAATAAAAGTGATATAGTAATTAAGCTTAATTGGGTCAACATGATCGGGTTGAGAGCTGCCTGAGGAATTAGTAAAGCACACTTCTGGGTGTGTCTGGGTAGGTCATGGAGGTGCGACCTCAGGTACTACAGATGATCCTTGGTCCCTTCCTTTTGGGCACTATTTCCCTGCTCTGCTTCCTGGCCGCCAAGGAACTGAGGCAGCTCTGCTATGCTATGCTCTTCCACCATAACAGTCCTGCCTTGGCCCACCAACTGTGAAAAATCCTCTGAAACAATAAACCTCTCCTATTTTACGTTGTGGGTGTTGGGTGATTTGTCCCAGAAATGGAAAAGCTGACTAATACATAGTGCCCCTCAGAACCTGCCCGCAGCCCTCTTCTCTTTTCCCATCCTGGACAGTCTTTTGCCTGAACTACTCCGCCCTGATGTTGAGCTGCCACTGAGAGTCTCTATCCCAGAACACTCCTCACTTTCAGCTGCCTGGGTCTCTCACAGATACTTTAAATCAATATGCCCCAAAAAGATGCTGATCTATCTCCTCCTTCCTCAATCATATTTTTTGCATACTTTGAATAATGCTTCCAAGCAGCCAAAGCCACTGTCCTTTACCTCTAAACCCTCCAGCTCCAAAGTCACTGTATCACTATATCATAGTAAGGGCCACACTCACCTCTTAACCAGTTTATAACAATGGTCTCCTAATCCATTTTCCCTCTCTGCACTCTGTCATTCTGTTCATACAATGTTTATACTGCAGGATGATTTCGTTTCTGTCAAAGGATATCTGAGCCAAGCTTGAAGGTATGGGTCTATAATCCTAGGACTCA
Source organism: Dinomys branickii (assembly GCA_004027595.1). Taxonomy (NCBI): domain Eukaryota; kingdom Metazoa; phylum Chordata; class Mammalia; order Rodentia; family Dinomyidae; genus Dinomys; species Dinomys branickii. Next base: position 48,469 of record PVLD010009380.1, read on the forward strand.
GGGGGCTGAGGCAGGAGAAATACGAGTCTGATGCTAACCTGGGCTACATATAGGGCTGAGGTGGCAAATCCATGGTGCACGTGTCACTGCAGGCTATTTCTTATTACTAAAAGCTCAAAAAGGTTCGTTATCACTGATACAAGGAGTCCAGAGATCCTGTCTCAAATAACAGCAACAGCAGCAGCAGCAGCAGCAGCAGCAGCAGCAGCAGCAGCAGCAATGCATATCTGATCATAGCAACCCCTATTTAAAATCTCACAACCGTCTTCCATTGCCTTCAGGAGCAAGTCCAAGCCCTTAACACAGAGATTACATGGTCTTCATGTAATTTAATTAACTGTTCTATGGTCTCACAAGGAAGCACAGCTACTTTCAGTTCTGACAACACCGAGCTTCTTCTTGCCTCAGGCTCCTTTTGCACCTGTTCTCTCTGCCTAGACTTTCCCTCTCTCCTGCCCAGCTCCCAGTTTTTGGCCTTGATTTCAAGGTCCTCTCCTCCTAGAAACCTCCTTCAGCTGTTCCTACCGTTGCTCTGACCAGATGTTCAGGTGCTATCATATAATTCCCACTTACTTCTGTATCCTCCCAACAAAGCCAAAAGTTCCTGAAGGGATGGTACATAACACATTTACCTTGAATCCCAAATGTGTGGCACTATGGCATGTGAACATCTGTTAAATGGATCAACCTTCTTCTTTGAGGCATAACATGAAGGTTCTTAAACCTGAAACCCTGTTTGTGGGAAGACACGAACCCTAGTGGTCCCCCTCCTACCCCTCCTCTCTAGGGCTCAAAGAAGAGGGTCTGTGGTTCTAGTCTCACACAAGGTCCCATTCACACAGCTATTCAGTACACTCTCTTCGGCCGCCTCCCCCCAGAACAACAGTGGCCTTTCTCTGAGGCAGAAGTCTCTTTGAGGGAAGCTTCTGAGGGCCCTGCTCTGGGAAATGAATGAGGCCAGCCTGGGGCAGGCAGGACAATAGGAGGGTGGGCCCAGTGCCCTCAGACCCCTGCAGGGAAAGGCAGCCCGGAAACCCAGCCGCCAATGGGGAAATCCCCAGAACGCTGAGGCGCTAAAGGCAACAAGGCTGCTCTGTCCTTAGAAGAAACACCCAGTGCCTAAGACCTAGCACCCAGTAAGAAAAAAGGGGAATTCTTGGTCTCAGCTCCTGGCAGCAGCATTTGGAGCTGCTTTCCTGAAATGTCTTGGCTAGGCAATATCAAGAATGAGCTACAGTTCAAGTCAGGAAACCTCGCATAAAGAGAATACCTCGTAAAAAGAGAACTAAATTAGCCACTAGAGAACAACTCAGAAAAACAAGAGAGCTACTCTTGAACCCTGAGTAGCAAGACTAGGTACAATAATCAAATAAGATTTGTGAAAAGTCAAACAGCATGGTCACTTACTTATCATGGTCTACCATGTGCTAGCTTATATAGATTCTGCTAGAACTTCTATATAAATTATTTTATATAAACAAAAGATAACAGTGAAAATGCTACAGCTGCATGCAAAAGGAAGGCTGAGCAATATAAATACAGAGTTTGCTGGTTCCCTTGAAGGGAAGGCAGGCGAATGAGGGGAGACAGAACACTGATAGAGAGGTGTGGAAAGAATAATGTGCGCTTTCAGAAGCAGGGTGGTAGGGGACAGTAGTAAGACCTACAATTAGCAAGATGTAGGCTGGGCTGAAAAAATAAAAAGTCATGAATCCCAAGTGGGCAGCTGGGGCTAGCAAGCAAAGACCTCATGGGTTTTAAGCAGAGCAGGATCTGCACCTAATTCTTAACCACTGTCCTGTGTCTGCTTACTATGTTCCCAGAGCCATGCCTGTCAGTCCTCAGTTGAGAATCACATAGGGCTGTGGGTAACCCACACATGGGTCTTCCAGCGGTGCTAAGGAGAATTCAGGCCAGTCCAGGGTCCTTGTCAAACCAAATTCCTTAACAATCACCATTATGTTTGGTACCGTAGAATTCACAAAATACTTTTACACAAATATTCCTGATTGCACAGCTAGTTGGTGGTTAAATGGGGGCTTATACACTTAAAGTCCTATATTTTATTATGCTACTAGCATGGTTTCTATATACTTGGAGTTTGCTCTCTTATGTGGGAATGGGTTATCACTGATGAATCAAATATATGCTCATCATGTCAAATCATGACCCAAATCCCTAGATCTCCTAAAAGAGATCCTCCTTTCCCTCTCTATGCTGAAGAACTCTAAAACCATTTGGTAGAAATAGCCTAACCTAAAATTCTTAGCAAGATAAGCGCCATTGAATATGCCGTCTTCAGAAAATCACTGGGTACCAGTGGGAAACAAAGTGACTTTTAATGGAAGCTCTATTCTATTCGCTACCTTTTCCCTAACCAACCAGTCTCAAAATCTTGGGAATCAAGTTTGATTCAACCCTAATATACCCTTAAAAGGTCTTCTGAATCCTGCCTCTCCTCTTAGCTCCCACTATAAACACTGTGATCCAGAAATTCACCATCTTTTGCCAAGACTGAGACAAAACCTCCTGGCTGGTCTTCCGGACTCAAACTCTTTTCCAGTCTCTGTATCAATAAATATCAGAATTCTCTCTCTAAACATTATTTTTTAGATCATCCTGTAATATATAAACCTCTACTTGCTTCCTTTACCTACCACACAGTCCAAATCATCGTTGTCCCCTGACCCTGTCCACTCTGTCAGCATACTTTCTCTCTGCTCTACAAAGACCAACAATCTTCCCATTTCCAGCCCAGTCCCATGCTTGGCCCTACTCCTAGCTTTCCTCAAGTTGTTCTATTTGCAATGGCCCCCTCTCCCCCCACCTGCAGAATATCCAGCCTCTCTGGCTAGTCTTATTGGCATCAGCCTTCCACGTCTCTAAATGTACCTTCTTGATGTACACACAGATTATATCAAACGCAGCAACTTTGTATTTTTTCTTTTGTTTTGTGTTGTTTCATTAATAACATTTCCCACAAGCTTCACATTCTTGTTCTCTATGAGAACACTAAGAACTGAACATGGAGCCATTTGATAAAAATGTGCAGTCCAATTAGCTGACTGCCAAGGCTACTAGACTGGTTCCCTGTGTGATTTTGAGGCCACTACTGGTGACTACAGAACTCATCATACGACCCTGTAGTTGTTGTTCCCCAGATATTGCAGAGAAAGAAGCAAGGACTGGAAATCAAGATGCTGAGATGACTTCATTCCAACTGCAGTGACAAGTCACAAGGCAGCCAGCCTCACCCCCCTCGTGGGAAAACTTTAACTCTCAGTATTTCTCTCCTTCCCTTACCTGTTCCACTTCAGTGCCCCTCAGCCACAAAATCTATCCCCGCCCTCATTCGCTCTGGCAGTTCACCTGCTCGGGTCGTTCTGACCGTGGGTAACTCCTGCCCTTCAGCTATTCTGGCCTGGACGCCCTCCCTGCAGCTCGGGGCTCGGGCTGTTCTGGCCCAGGCACATCTCCTCACTCCACCCCATCCCCGCCAGAAAAAAGAGCTTAAAGGCCCACCCTTTCCTCAGCTCGGAGTTACCTTGGTCTGCTAGGTAGCCTGCCACTCTGTCCCTCCCCCAGTAAAGACTTCTCTCAGGTCAGAAGGTCTGGTCTGGGTCCGTGTGGGTCTCGGTTTCTATCATGCAGGTCATTTCTCACACATTCACGTGTTATTTATTGTTCTCTAAAATGAGGAGAAAATCTTGAAGAAATAAATAAAGTCAATAAGGGGGATATTAGTGACTTAAGGGCCCACACTGAAGTCAGAAAAGACAGCAAAATGTTCTTACATTGTAGTAAAGAAAAGTTTGGCATCCAAAAGGACTTATAACTGTTAAGTTCCTGGAACCACCTTTCAAAGAGATCACTGAAAATGGGACAGACTGCCAACCTGTCTACTGTATCTGGACTCAAGAGCCAAGGGCAAGGCAATTCTTTAATATCCTATTGGTCTCCTGTCATTTTCCCCTCAAATCTACCCAGTAAAAGTTTTGTTTTGTTGGTGTTCTAGAACTTAAAAATACTTTCCAAATTCTATTTTAATTCTGTTAAGGGTCACAGACTTTCCAGTTTCTCCCCAAATTTTCACATCCCTGCACTTCTACTTTCTTCTCATCAGACAGCTGTTTCTTGGTCTTTTTAAACTTTCATTCTCACTGGTTTTCAGGAAGGCCAGATGATTAAAAAAAAAAAAAAGTTCTGGCTCACTGAAAGAAAGGCATTCTGCTTTCAGAGGCCCAGTGAACAGAATAGCTATAAGAAATCAAATCTTAAGAGGCTGGCTAGCCTAATTAACTCATTTTTCCAGATAAGAACACTGGGGTCCAGGGCAGGTAAACACCTTTCCAAGTTCATTCATAAAGCTAGTGGCCAAGCTGGTCCCAGCATCCAGATCTATTAATGCAGACACCAGTGTGTCTTCCTCAAACTCAAACCCTCATTTCACAAGAGGTCTAACATAACTTTTAGTGACCACTACCTCCCCCCAAAAACCAGAAACATTTCAGTCCTGCCTGCTGTACGGGGTGAGGAAGTGACCTTGGAGGCCACTTGAAGGTTTGTGATTGACTCTTTTCCCAATATGGTGATTAACAAAAGAAAGAACTCACAGTCCACAGGGAAAAATTTCCAAGCCACTTTATAAATCTTTCAATTAAGTTTTAAAAACAATAAGCCAATAAAGTAGATATTTAATGGCCACTGTGAAGATGTGAGGCAGACTCAGTTTAGCTTAAAATAACTTGTTTTACAGAATTTTACAGTTAACAAATTCTTTCACACACACAAGAATCCTAGATTAAAAAATAAAAAAGAATCCTAGATCTTCAAAGCTGTAAGGAACGCTAGCCAAACTTCCAAACTCCATAGTTTCCAAACTCTACTCTATAGAGGAATATTCCTCACTTGTCTTTACACTTATTTAGGGATTAGGTATGTGCCCTTCACGAAAATCTTTTCTGTTTCTGGTGAACTCACAGTCATTTTTACTTTTTGTGTATGATCCTAAACAGGAGAATAGAGCTCTGCCTGCCAGTATTTTCACTATGAAAAAAAGCTTTAAAAATGTATTCATCAAAGAGTGCTATCAGAAATGTTTTTGAGTACATGAAATTAAGCTTAGCCTGCTCCTGCTTATAACGGTGATTAATCGCCAGCTGTTTCATCTGCAAATCCACTGCCATCTCCCATCTCACAGCCCTAGATGGGAAAAAGAGTGTATTTTGAAAAAGACTCAGGTCTTAGGACTTACCCTTTGTAGCTCTATATCCCTGCCACCTTTTAAACTAGGTAGTGAGAGCAAATGCCTGGGGACTGTCTCAGAGCTCGATAGAGCCCAGAATCTAGGTGGGAAGAGAATCCTGACAGGGAACAGCTGGTGGGTCTAGATTAATTTTGAATTAGGAAGTCATATGGTACTATGAAAAAGAATGGCCAGAGACTATAAAACGCCATCACCAGCACCACCACCACAAGGACTGACATCTAAGTAAGCGAAGGTGGACAGTCTCTCTCATTTATCAAAATTCCTGAAAAGGAAACTCAGTAACTTCTGTCCTTTCAAAGTCTTCAGTATCATCACCCAATTGTGACCACTGCAAAAGTATTCCTTCTTTTTCGTTTTGTGCACCCTGGTAACAACAAAGCCTTATTCATTCTCCCTAAATTGTATACGTAAACCTATCAATTCCCCACAACGGATGTATTTTTTTTTTTTTTTTGCGGTACTGGGGAATGAACTCAGGACCCTGTGCTTGCGGCAGGCGCTTATTCCACTGAGCTACATCCCCAGCCCAACAATGGATGTATTTACTGTGTATCATAAACACATACTAATAAAAAAGGGAACAAAAGTTAAAGAAAAAAAAAAAGGAAAGATCTTTTGCTTACCCTTAATTTGTTCTGGGTTACTCAGCTCAGGAGGCAGTGCATAAAGCCAAATCAAATCCATGAATTTACCATCTAAAATTTATATATAATTTTATAGTTTAACAATCAATTTTAAAATATCTCCTTTGATTTGCTCCTTTAAACAGCCCTGTGAGAGAGATGTAATAAACATGACAGTCCTCAAATGGCCCAATATACAAAAGCACAGTATTTGTGAACTGGAAAGTACTTTACATAAACGAGCTACTATTGCTTTACACAAGATGAAGCCAGAGGAGGCATGTGACTTGCCCAAGGTCACACAGTTAAAGGGAAAGCCAGGGCTCAAACCAAGAACTTTTGTCTTAATGTAATATTTCTCTGGTTTGGTGCTATTATGAGCTAACTCTGTGCAGAGGAAAGCTGTTTCATGGAAACAAACTCCTAAGCCATCAGGCCATCTTAGAAACATTTGCCATGGGGAACTAGGCAAACAGATATAGATGGCCTAGCAAAAGTCATCATTTCTGTGAAAGTAATTCAGTACCATAATCTTGGTCCTAGAAGCAACTCTTTTAGAAACTTGGCAGGAGGGGGGCACTTGGGGACTGAACTCAGGGCACGGTAGCCAAGTACTCTATCACCAAACTATACGTTCAGCCTAGACACTTAAAAAAATGTATAATATATAATATGTAAAATATAACATAATATATAAAATATGTAATATATATTGTATATATATTAAGTTGTCCACGTACAAAACCTAGAAGAAGATATTAACAGCTACACATCAGCTACACATTAGCTCATTTTTCAGTAACAACTTATTAACACCAAAAGATAAAGATTAGTTGCAAATACTATATCCTTTATAAGGACCCAGGAGTTAGTCCCTAACAGGAGGAAAAGGGGAAAAGCCTGCTAAATAGATATTCCAAAATCTTCTTGAAGTGACTCTCCAAATACATAGTCCTCCATGATGTTTAGCTTCTGGGAAATATACATCACCTAGGAAACATTCTCTAGCTGCCTTTATTTTGACTACATTTGAAATTAACAAGCGGAATGAAGGCAAGAACGCTGAAACAAGCTGAAACGGAAGACTTTACACTTGATAATGTGTTAATTCATCTCAGCATTCCTTTGTTAAATATTTCTGGAGCACTTAGCACATACAAAGCACTAAGCTAGGCACACAGGCTAATAATAATAATAATAATAATAATAATAATAGTAATAAAAAAGCAAACCAAATACAATCCCTGCTCTCACAGAATTTAAGAGACTAGTGTTGCTTTTACAGTACATGGTCTCTGGGAATCTTAGCGTTTCCTTGGCTCCCCAATTAGACTGTGTAATCTTTATGAGCAAAAATTGTATATTTTAATTTTAAAACACTCTTACATAGCCAGGTGTGGTGATGCATGCATGTAATCCTAGCACTTGTGAGGCTGAGGCAGGAGGACATCTATGAGTTTGAGGTCAGCTTGAGTTCAAGGCCAGCCTGAACTACATAGCAAGACCCTGTCTCAAAAACAAACACAAAATCAAAAACACTCTTACAGCATGTTACATGAGACTACACAGCAAACCAATAAGCTAAGAGAGACCAGAATCCCTGACTCCATAATCTGCAGCATTTCCTTCCAATCAATCCCTCCAGGACAGGGCTAGACTGTGAATTACAAGCAATGGTGGTGAACCTACAGTATGTGTGCTGCAGGGAGCTGTCTGTTACCATTGAAAACTAAACGGTTCACCATCACTGTTCTTGAGTCTGTGGAGTCTAGGATGTCAGTGAATGAGCCTGTAGCTAAGGAAGCATAGCACAATCCAGGACAGCTAGCTGGAGATGGCCAGAGAGGGACCTAGGTCACAGAACTGACCCTCTGAACCGGAAAGATAATCAGGCAGGGAGTGAAGGCAAGGAAACCCTGACCATGCAAAGCTAGATAAGCCCACAGGAGAAAATAGTGCTCTACCTATAGAAATTACAGGTATAAAATGCAGGGAATACCTTGACTGCTGAACAGCAACTTAACTACTGCTGGAAGAGCAAAATGGTACCTCCTACAATCTACAGAGTGAGTCTGCAAACCTAGTTAAACAGCATGCAGCCATGAAAAGGACCTGGGATGCAGAATCAAAAGAAACCCAAGTTTCACTCCAGACTGCCATTAGTCAGTCAAGATGGCCCTGGATAAGCCAGGAATACTCTCTGAGGCTGCTCCCTTTCCTGCACAATGAGAATAATGATTTCAGATGTGTCCACCTCACAGAAACAGCATACAGCTTACAAGAGACAGAGTCTGAGATGTGTATCTATAAAGGTACCCAAATTCCCAGAGAAGCATCTCGCTTCAGCTCCAGCACACTGACTGCCTGCTCTTCCTTGTACTCTTCAACACTCAGGTCTCTATCTCCTCACAATTCCTCCATTCACATTAACAGACAAAAAGGGAAGAAGGGCAGCCACGGAAACCATTGCAACCCCTTGCTTTGACATGCCTCAGTTATCCCCTTCCCAGGGCCAATGGAAAGAGGAAGCGGTCCAAGCCAGTCATATATCCTTTGTGGTTGTCTGCGTCTCTTCTCCACTGCCAAGTCAGTTCCCTATATGGAGACTGCTGAACAAATCTAAATGGGATGCTGAAGCAATATGGTGATTAATATTTGAAAGAGGTTACATGCATGTTATGTCACATTCTGCAGTTAAAAAGAAATTATTCTTCTGGTTCCAGGAATCAAACTCAGGACCTTACACTCGCCAGGCAGGCGCTTGTGCCACTGAGCTATATCCCAGGGCGGCCAAAAGGAAATTATCTTTAACACGGACAGCCAAAGGTTAACTGGACAGCGAGAGAACAATTGCTCTCTTGCAGATATTCTTCCCTATCTCTACAATAATATTTTTTCCGGGCCTGGTCCTTTCATTTGCTTGCTCAGTTGTCCAACCAGCCACGCATTTAGTTAGGATATGTACACACCTACAAAACACACCCCCTTCGGATTCTCCAGGAGGGAAGGGTGGAGAGGCAGGAGGAAGGGAAAAGGCAGACACCTTACAAAGTTGTACCAATCCTTTGGAGGAAAGAATTGCAACTATGCTGTGATGCTACCAATGACACGGGAGGCTGGGCTGACTCCTGGGGGGAGGGGCATCATGTGCGCTGACTGAGGGCCAGAGCCTCTGCCCATCAGGCCGAAGAGCCCAAAACAACTCCTTCTGGCCCATTCTGCAGAGTCAAGCTTATTAACAACAGCTTGGAAGAATAAACCCAGAGCATCAGCCGTCTGGCAGATCTCAGTTTAAACTCTCAGCTTGGAGGGCAGGAAATTTGTGATTGAAGCATACCAGCCCATCACCAAGCCCCACTATCCCATAACAACCAGCTTGCTGGAGGCCCACACCCCTGCCAGGGCCCTTCCCCCCAGCAGTTCCAACACCTAAAGCCAGTCCCTATCCGCCCCTGAGAGCTCACATGACCAGGCTTGCTCCTGCTTCCCACCCCTAGGCTGGCAAGTTGGGGATCCAAATTCAGTCTCCAGCCTGACAAAAGTCAAAAGGCTCTGCAGGGATTTTCCCCTCCTTCCCCGCTCTGGCTTCACTGCTTACATTAAAAAGACACTGAATCAGGAGGCATGTTTTCAACATGGACACACACAGAGGCCACATAAACACACGCCAACAATCCCCAGAGACCAGTGCTCCCACCTCACCAATTTCCACAGCCCACCCAGACTTTTTTTTTTTTGGCAACCCTTTATCAAAATGCAACACACTCCTCCCATCCCTTCCTTCAGTTAAGTGGTGAAAAACCAAATTATTAACACACCTACCTGTCTATACTCTGGGGTAACCTTACACTCATGGTTTCTGTGTGTCTTCAGGGTCCCAGAATCCTGTAGCTTTGGTCTTGATCAGGATTGAATCCCTTGCAATTTTTTAAGAGAGAGGAGGGCCTCCCAACTCGAAGACTGAATCCTTTTTCTTTCAGCTCTCAGGATCCTGGTAACTGAAGCTCCGTTCTACTTCTACCAGTCAACATGGTCTCCTTCTTACCCCCTTCCCCTCCCCCCTCTTCAAAGAGGAAAAACTATGACCTTCTTGGAAACCAAAATCTCAACCACAAATCTCTTCAAGGTTAGCACTGTGGGCTAAAAAATGAATCACAGAAAGAACGTGCCTTCAAAATATCAGTCTTAACTGAAAAACACAGATAAAAACCATCCTTTTAATCCAGTTTTCCCAGCTGTCCTTCTGTTGGCAAGGGAGCCTCGAGCTCCAAAGGGGGTAAATAATTTTCTAGTCTCCAATGCTTAAAATGACAAGAGCAGATAATATGTTCGGGAAAGCGAATCAAAAAAAAAAAAAATTCCGAAATAGCACTTGGAAAAAAATCTTCCGGCTGATCTGCACGGTAAAAAAATAAATAAATAAAACCATACAATAGTATGTACACAACGGCACACCTCCCAGGTCCACTGCAACCTTGGGAAACAAAATCTGTGGATTTCCTTAAAAAAAAAAAAAAAAAAAAACAGCTTTTACATGAAAGGTTTTGAAATCCTGAAATGTGCCATTCACACCAAAAAATAAAAATCACAGAACACCTGAAATGCAGTGTTTTTTTTACCTTTAAAATGAGCACATTGGCCAAAACCAGAGAGAATCTCCTAAAATATTCTCTGCTTTTTTCCTTTAAACTCGCAGGTCTCCTACACCTACCCCAGCCTGGTTCTAAAACCCAGCCCTCGTTCGGCCTTTCTCCGGGAGACAATTTCCTGAGTTAGTTCTGCCGTTTCTCTCTTCCACCTCCAGGCTCCGAAATCCTCTCTCGCCTCAGCCTCCATGAAAAGGGGATCCGCTTCCCTCGCCGGCCGCGCCGCTCTCGGCGGGTACGACTCGCGAGGCCCCGCGGCGCCGGCTCAGGTGGGCTTCTCCCCGCCGCTCCGGCCCGGCCGCCTGGCCCCGCGCCCTCGGCCTCCGCGGCCCGGACGCAGAGCGGCGCAGCTGGAGGCGGGTCCGCCGGCGTCGCGGCCGCGCTCCCGCTTCCGGGCCCCTTCCCCCGCCGCTCGCAGGCGCAGGCCCGGCGCCCCCTCCTTGCTCCTCCGCGCCCGCCGCCGCCGCGGCCGGCCGCTCCCTCCGCGCTGGAGGGGCGGGGCGCGCCCTCCTCTGCTCCTCCTGCCCTGCTCCGCTCCTCCTCCTCCCGCGCTCCTCCTCCCGCCTCCCCGCCCCCCCGCGCCCCTCCCCTGTTCGACCCCGTAGCCCTCCGCAGACGCGCGGCCTAGCTGGTCCCGGCGCGGCGGGTCCCAGCGGCCTCTCCAAGCCTGGCCCGGCGCTGCCAGGCCGACCTTTGTTCCCCACCCTCTCCGCCCGGCTGCGTCGTCCCGGGTGCACCCTGGGCGGTTCGCCCGCCCCACCTCTTCCCTCACATTTTTCCAGAATTTGCCGTGGCCTCCCTTGAGGCAGTAGGGAGCCCGTAGACGGTTGCCTCGCGCGTCTGTGGCTGCAGAGGTCGACCGCTCGCGCTCCGCTGGGGTCTGGTGAACACCTTCACCGCAGACTGCTTCTAAACTCGGCGAAAGCCTTTCCAGGGCGAGTGTCTGTGGCCTTCTCGGAGAGTCGCAGTTTCTAAATCTTTCCAAGTAACAAGGCATGAGTCAAGAGATCCCAAGTGTTAGAATTAAAAATAAAGATAAAAAGGGAATCATTTTGTTAGGACTGGGGAGTGAACCTTGTGTTTAGACCTAGGTGAAGCCCTCTGTAGGCGGCGGAGTGTTTTCTTAGATCTCCCTTTACCTGGATTGCCCTGGAGCGCGATCTATATGCATTTGCAAGCTTTTACACGCACACAAACCCACACACGTGTGTAAGTCCTGAGTGCCCCTGCCTGTGTTAAAAGTGCTGCATATGCAAGTAGCGTTTACTGAGGATATGCTAGAAGCAGGAGCTTCCCCTAAGTTATGTCAGGTATGGGTTGGCAAGTAGACTTTGCTAAGATTGGGATCTTTAAAACGTGTCCCTCAAGCCAGTGGTGTGGCGGCTTGGGCCTCCTCGGAAGGAGGTTAGAACTCTAAGAGGTGGAGCTTAGTGGGAGTTCTCCAGAGAGTCAGGAGCACGCCTTCAGCGAAACTGTGGGACTTTGGCCTTTCCTGGCTTTTGCTCCCTGGTGACGGGTGTGATTTGCTCCGCCATGGGCTTCCACCACGATGCTCTTCCTTGCTACAGACACAAAGCAGTGAGGACTTAAACCTCCAAAACTAAGCCAATATAAATTTGCATTACACTTTCTTTTTTTATTTTTGGAGGTACTGAAGATTGAATTCAGAGCCTTCCTACTCCCTAGCTCTTTTTTTTCCCCCCTTTTTGAGACGAAACCTTGCTGAATTGCTAAATTGCCCAGGCTGGGCTCAAACTTTGAATCCTCCTACCTCAACCTCTCAGAGTGCTGGATTTCCAGGTGTTCTTCACCACACCCAGCTAAAAATCAGTTTTAAGTGAAAGTTAATGGCTATCTTAACTAGAAAAGATACTTGTCAAAGATTGGTGGATTCAATCAAAAGTACAGTACTTCCTTAACTGCAGCAGTCCTTAAATTGTGATACTTATTTTCAAATCTTATTCACCTATGATGCAAATGCTTTTAATGGAAATTCAACAAATTTACAAATTAACGCAAATTTACATTTGAAGCCAACCAATCCTTTTTGGATGATTGGAAGGTGTTACATTTTTATACTTTCAACAAAGAAGTTAAAACCTACTGAGAAACTTCTTTTAGGCTGTAAAAAAAAAAACGGGTTTTAAAATGCTGTGTCCCAGCTTTTCAAGTATTGGGACAAAAGTTTTTATAGTGGGCGATTTTTTTTTTTTTAATTCACAATATTAGAACCATTTTCAAAGATTCAGTTTCAAAATGGTTCTTGATGTGTTTTTTTAGAAAAGCAGTAACTTTCTCACTCATAGACTTACAGGGACAGATTAAGTGGGCTCTATTGTCGCGGTTGATTTTTGGTTTTGGAACTAAGTAGCAAATGCTTGGCAGTTACTTCGTATGGAACATTGGGAAATGAAAATGGATTATTTCCTCTGTGCTCAATACGGTATCTCATTATAGGCCTTTTCCAGAAGACTGCTAAACTGCAGGGTAAAGAATTCATAATCCTTCTCCCTGTGACTACAAAAAATTATAAGTTTGTAGAAATTAACAGATTTGCATTTGTGCTGTAGATGGTATAACTATGAAGAAAATGACAACTGGGATGTTGTTACTTTTATTCCTAGAAACTCCTCACATATTACATGTGACTGAGTGACTGTGCTGGGTCATTTGTATTAGGAAACCTTAAATAACTCTTTCGTTATGACTGAATACTATTCACAATGCATTCTGAAATATTTAACTCATGCTCAGCAATGTATCTCCTTGCACACTTCACCTGGAAGACTACAGGGGTGGCTTTCCCAGGATGGAAGTTTCCTGAAGTTAGTAGGCCACCTAAAAACATTGAACATACCACTGGGTTATAGCAACCCGTCCCATACTTTTCTACTATAAATTTGTACTTTAGCATAATAGTAGTCAGCTGTGTCACTCAGTAACTGCATCTGGGGAGTATAGGAAACAATCTTTGTGTTTATCCACTTCGACTGCAAACTGCAAGGTGTGTCCATGTGTGCAAAAATGTCAAACGGATTTTTAACTGCATAATGCTACAGCTAGCAGGTTTTGTGTGTGTTCACCTGAGCATCACAAGGGGTAAAATATGCCCATACCACTCTTCTGTAAACATATATTTTACCATAAATGGAATGTGGATGTGACGCACAGTAGCTGTGCCTAGGGAAAGCGAAAACTCATCTGCACATTTACCCAGTTGGCAGATGAATGGCAAAGTGTGTACAGGAGCTCCAAAGCAGCAGCAGGTGAGTTTTACCCATGAAATGCTCATTGCTAAATTTTTGTGCATGTAGGATTTTTTTTTATGCTTTCTCTTAATTTTTCTCATTAAAATAGCCCAGTTCAGTACAATGGCACCTGAAAAACCAGATTTGCAAATTTTCGAGGAAGTTGAAAGTAACCCATCAGGGCTAGGGCTATCGCTCAACAGGCACAGTGCCTGCCTGGCAAGCTCGAGGTCCTAAGTTCAATTCCCAGTGTCCCCTTGAAAGACAGTGAATTGTCAGATCTTTCAGCATGGATGATGAAAACGATGACTTTGATGTTGACCATGTGAGCCAAAGTTCAGTTCCTGTAACAGTGAAACGGAGCAAGAATTGACCAATATAGATGCAGGGAATGCAGATGCAGATGATGAATAGTGATGCTGATGAATTCCTTGATTCAGATGATGAAGAAAGCAGCAATGTGAGTACATATTTGAATACTAGAAATGGTACAAAATGGTCATGCAACCAAATGGAACCATCCAATGTTAGAACTTGATCCGAAAATACGTAGGATATTAGTAGGGGTGAAACCTGTTGGAGGGGATGCCAGCACTGCCATCCATGTTGGAAATTGTTTGTAATAGATGAAATGTTACCAGATGTTGTGAAATACACAAACTCTGAAATACAAGTAAAATGTTCTGTGTGCAATAACCATGCTCAAAAATGTATTTATTATGATACCTCATTAACTGAACTGAAAGCATTCATAGGTCTGCTGTACTTAGCAAGGTTTTCCATTGGTAACTGTGGGAATGTAAAAGACTTATGGAAAAGTGATGAGTGGGGGCTTGAGATTTGTAGAATAATGATGACATTGAGGACATTTGGTTTCCTTGAAAATTGCCTACGGTTTGACAACAAACCACCCACCAAGAAAGTAAAAGAACTGGTAATTTGGCTGCTATCTGCTCAAAGTTTGAGAGATTTGTGAGTAGTTGGCAAGTAGTTTACATACCACGTGACTATCGATAAACAGCTCATAGCGTTATAGCATTGCTATAGTTGCTATAGCTTCAGGCAGTATATTCCCCCCAAACCTTCAAAATATGGCATAAAAATGTTTGCCCTTGTAGATGTGAAGACTTATGCTTTCAATTTAGAAATTTATCCTAGGACTAAGCCATCAGGTCCTTATTCATATAGTAATAAACCAAATGATGTTCTGGTTTTTTTCTTTCTTTCTTTTTTTTTTTTGGTATCAGGAATTGATCTCAGGACCTCATACTTGCAAGGCAGATGCTTATCCCACTGAGCAATATCCCCAGCCCCCAAGTTGATGTTCTGAATGGACCTGTTGCTCCCATTTCCCAAACTAATCAGAATGTGACATTCAACAATTGGTTTACCAGCTTCCAATTGATGTTACACTTGTTAATAGAGTGCAAATTGGTGTCAGAACTGTACTCAGAAATGTACTCAGAAACAAAGCAGAAATTCCAAATGAAATGTTGCAATTTCAAATAGAAAATTGTATAGTACAACCTTTGGATTTCAGAAAGATAACATTGGCCTCATATATGGCAAAAAAAAAAATCAAACTGAGTACTGCTGATGTTAACATTGCACCATGATGGAAATATTGATAAGGAAACCTTGACAAATGAAAGCCTGAAATGGTAGCTTTCTACAACAAAACCAAAAGCAGAGTAGATATTGGTGAGTTATGTAGCAACTATGATATCACTTGAAACACACAACATTGGCTACTGGTTGTGTTTTGCTTAATCCTAAACATGTGTGGCAAGTTTGATAGTTTACAAAGAAAATAAGTGCAAAATATCATGGAGAAATTTTCTTAGAAGATTGAGACTGGAACTCATAAGAGATCATTTACAGCAGAGGAAGAACAAAGTGTTTCTGCCCAGGGAACTACACACAAAAAATTGTGGAGCACACTGGTAAGCTGACAGGTGAACAGGCAGGTGCAGCATCACAAAGACCTACTGCAACAAGAAAGAATACAAAAAGATATCAACTGTGCCCTGCAGGAAAGGACAACAAAATACAACATGCGTGCAATCAGTGTAAGTGATATTTGTGTGTGGGAAATGCAGTTTTCATATGTGAAGACTGCCTTGGGTGTGACAGTTGAAGCAAAGATTATTTCTGTGTTCGACTTTTGTTTATATTTACATTGTAGTTCACATAGATTTTT
Organism: Dinomys branickii; assembly: GCA_004027595.1. NCBI lineage: Eukaryota > Metazoa > Chordata > Mammalia > Rodentia > Dinomyidae > Dinomys > Dinomys branickii. The sequence continues at coordinate 64,455 of PVLD010009380.1, forward strand.
TATTTCTCAGATTATCTTTCAAGCAAGTAAATGGCTGATGTAAAAATGTTCATGTGTAAGTACTCATTACATATTTGATACTTTACTGATATCTTATTTTCCTGCTAAGTACATGTTATACAATATAGTAGGAAACTTCTGACAGAACAGGACAAGAGAAGTGACAAGAATGGCCTGCCACATAGGAAAGGAAGGCTAAGCACATGTGCTGTCCGTGTAACGAGACATGTGCGTGGAGCATGCATGAAGACTGCCTTGGGTGTGATACTTGAAACAAAGATTATTTGTAGAGTTCTATTGATATTTTCATTGTAGTTCATATAGGAGTTTATTTCTGATGTTGTCTTTTAGGTTTTGTAAGCAAGTATATAGCACTGATGTGAAAATGTTGATGTTTAGCCTAACCTCTTAATACATATGAAGAATTTAATACTTTATTGATATTTTATGTTCCTGTTAATGACACATTCTATAATATGATAAGAACCTCCTGACAGAACAGCAAGACCAGCAATATGTCAAGTATGTCCTACAAAAAGTCCAGGAAAGCAAAACACATGTACTGTCAGTATAAGCAATGTGTTTGTGTGAAATGTACTGTTGTTGTATGTGAAGACTGCCTTAGGTGTGATAATTGATGTAAAGATTTTTTAAATAGAGTTCTATTAGTATTCACATAGTAGTTCATGTAGGAATTTATTTCTGTTGTTATTCTTTTAGACCTTGTACACCAAAAACCAGATGATGCAAATTTTGATACTTTTTATAAACACTCAATAAATATTAAAAATTCAATACTTTATTTTTAAATTTCTTCCCATTAAGTACTCATTGTTTAATATAATAAAACCCATAAAGTTAAAATTAATAATTCACCAATAGAAATAATTCTAAAAAATAAATGTGGGTATCACATACCCTCCATTATATGCCTTTATGACAAAATCGGTGTTATGTCCCCAGTGGGGTGCCTGAGCTGCAAGCCTTAGTTTAGAAGGTAAAAGAGTAGACTGTGCACAAGACAGACTACATACTAAGTTGTAGGAGTCTGGAAGCCGTTGTTGATTAACAGAAAGTGCACTAGAACGAGAGTCCAAAGAATTAAGTTTGTTCTAGACTGTTTCTCTTAATACCTTTGTGACTTGCCATTTGCAGGTTGTGAGGACTTAATAAGATCAAGCAAGCACAGGCTCTGTAAACTACAGAGTGGGCAGGAAAAGCATAACTCAGGTTAGGAAGTGATACCTTGAGTCAACACAATCCTTTTAACTTTTTCCGTAGAACTGTTGACAGACGAACCCTTTCCCTCTGCCTAACAGCCTGTGTGATAGGTAAGGCACTAGTCCTCATGTTCATGATGTTTAAGGAGACTATGGCAGAACTATGGTTTAGTATGGGGTGATTTGCCTAAAATCTTACTAGGATGGACTAAGGCTAGACTTCATACGTGATCATCTTTAAGTAATGAGAAACAAAGGAAAAGGCAGGTCTGGTTCTCTTTGATTTTCTGGGAAGGGTCTCGAAATTTGATTGAATAGCCAAGTCGATGTAGAACCTTGAGGAGGTTCACAGTTTTAACTTCTAAAGAAGCAACTTCTCAAATGTGGTCAAAAATCTCAAGACCAAATTGGGTGTTTCTTCTAGAAAGGTGACCCTTTGAGTTATAATCATTCTCTTTCTAGGGTGCTGTTAAGGGACAGGCCTGGCAAAATAAAACTGCTACTAGAGAGATTGTGCCTTTACTAGAGATAATTTTGGTTTGGTTGTTTTTTGTTTTTGTTTTGAAACAGAGTCTGGCTGAGTTATCTGGGCTAGCTTTGAACTCTACACTCCTGCCTCAGCCTCCCAGGCAGCTGTGATTACAGGCACGTGCCACTACATCTGGGTCTACTGGAGATCCTTTACTCCTCTTAAACATTTGTCAATTGCAAACACGATGTAGCAGACTTAAAGTATTTATTCCTAAGGTGATAAACATTTTATTGGTTTACTTTTTAGCTGAATTAGTTTTTTTCTAGAATACTTCTGGGTGGCAGAATAACGGATGCTAAAATCTCTGTTACAGATTTCATTTCATTGTCACTCAGAATATTTTCATTCAAGCTGTTGGGAATTCCTAATAAAAATTTAATATGAAGTAATAATAATGCCCCAAATGTATATAGTGCTTGCTATGAAAATACTTCTGTAGACAAACTACAAGTATTACCCATTTGATCCTCAGAGCAACCTGTTGAAGTAGGTACTATTGCCATCCCCATATTCACATGGTTGAAATAGAGGCCCAGAGAGGTAAATAATTTGCCCTGGTCACAGAGCCAGGAGCCCAAGCAGCCTGGGCCTGGGTTTGTGTTGACCACCAGCTGTACCACTTCTGTGTTACAGAAATGATAGAACCAAAGAACAATGCATAGGCAGATTCTCAGACAGAAGAGGTGCAAGATTGATTGAAGAGAATCTGAGGTGGATGGAGTTAGAAATAGTCTGGTGGATAGCTGGGCTTGGTGGTGCACATTTGTAATCCCAGTACTTGGGAGGCTGAGGCAGGAGGATTGTTGCGAGTTCAAGACCAGCCTGGGCTACGAAGTGAGCTCAAGGCCAGCCTGAACTGCATAGTGAGACCCTGTCTCAAAAAGACAAAAAAAAAAAAAAAAGAAATAGTCCAGTGGTTCAGCATCTCAGCCCCCTCCTGAGCTCCTTTTCCCATGGTGCTGGGACCAGCACACTTTCCCTGTTGCCCTCAGTTCTTGTCTCCTCTCTCAGGGTCCCTTGAGACATTTCTCCCAGAGATGTATCCCCTCCTCCCTCTTGTGGATCTCAAGGTATTTAGTGGAAAAAGTCTTCTCACCTTAACTCCTGCTGAGTAGAGGTGTGCATTATCACCAGCCTTCCGAGCTTGATACCTTCCTGTCTGTGGTTACCTTAGAAACCAGCTCTCCACCATCACACCCCTAGTAGTTGAGACAAACTGAATACCAGTGAAGGTGCCAAGATAAATTGTAATGGAAAAATGTGTGAAGCAAAACCAGTTTTAGATTGAAGACTAATATTTTGGGAAGTTGAATGTGTGTGTGTGTGTGTGTGTGTGTGTGTGTGTGTTTCCCTTCCCAACAAGAGAAAGTTCCCAAGGTCAAATGTGAGAAACAAAAAAGGTGAGATGCTGTATTAGTCACTTTCCTATCTCGGGGACAAAATATTCGACATTCAAAATTTAAAGGAGGAGAGGTTTGTTTTGGTTTGTGGTTTTCAGAGGATTCAGTCCATGGTTGGCCAACTCCAAGACAGAAACTGCATGGTAAGAGCACTGGACAGAGGAACAGGGGGTGGTGGGGGTGGTGGTGATGTCACATCATGGTGACAGCTGAGAGAGAAGAGTGTGAAGAGACCACAGTCTTCAAAACCCCTTTTGGCCAGGCCCCACCTCCAAATGACTTCTGGGCAACATTTTAGATCTAAACCATAAAAGACAGCAGCTGGAAAAATTTAAAAACAAAAAAAACACTGCCGCCTTGAAAATTGAAAAATGTCCTTTAAAAATGTTTTTTAAAACGTTATGGACAGGGCTGGGAATATAGCTCAATGGAATTGCGCCTGCCTGGCAAGTGCAAGGTCTGGAACTCGATTCCTAGTACCAAAAAAAAAAAAAAAAAAAAAATTCCAGCCCTTCCTTAGCAGACTCGTTCCTCACTTCTAGTCCCCAGGTAATAACTAAGCTGTTTTATTGTTGCTTGGGATTAGTTCACATCTTCTAGAACTTTCTATAAATCATATAATATGTATATATTTGGTATGATTTCTTTTGCTCAAGATATTTTTAGATTCATCTATATCACTGAATATACGGTATTTATTGGTGAATGGTATTTTAAAATTTCTAATTTCTGATTGCTTACTGCTAGTATGTAGAATTACAATTATTTCTTATATTGCTCTTGAATCTTGCAATCACGTAACCTACTTTTTACTTCTAGGGAGTATTTTATAATAGATCCCTTCAAGTTTTTGTTGTAAATTGATCATGTTCAAGCTGGGCATGGTGGTGCATGACTGTGATCCCAGCACTAGAGAGGCTGAGGCAGGAGGATTGCCATGAATTGGAGGCCAACTTGGGCTACCTAGTGAGTTCAAGACCAGTCTGGACTACATAGTGAGACTTGATCCAAAAAAAACCAAAACCAAACCAATAAATTGATCATGTTATCTAAGAATAAAGATAATTTTATCCTTTTCATTTTAATCTGCATTATTTCATTTTTTCTTGTCTTATTTCATCAGCTAGAAGTTGCAGTGCCAAGGTGATAGGACAGAAGAGATATACCTGTCTTATTTCTAATCTTAAGGAGAAAGTATTTTTTTCGTTATTAAATGTAATGTGTTCTATAGGTTCTTCATGATGTCTTTATATCAGGTCATGGATATTCCTTTCTATTCTTAGTTTGCCTGGAGAGTTTATCACAAGTACATTATTCTATCAAATTCTTTTTGGTATCAGTTGAAATGATATATGATCCTTCTTCTCTGGTTTGTTGATGGAGATGGTGAATTTTTAGTATTTAACCAAATTTAAATTTGTAGAGTAAATTCTACGTGTTGTGATGTATTTACCGTATTAAATATCATTGGATATGATTTGCTAAAGGTTTCTTAAGAATTTTTATATCCATGTGCCTGAGTGATATCAGTCTGTAAACTTTTTTCTTACTGTGTCTGTCTGGTTTTGAATAATGCTGGTCTCATAGAATAGGTTGTGAAGATCCTGAATTTTCAATTTTCTGGAATAGTTTATATGAATTAAATCAGTAATACATGTGTATCTATTTTTTCTTGAATGAGTTTTTTTTTGTTGTTGTTGTTCTTTGGTCATTTTGAGACAGGGTTTTACTATGTAGTTCAGGCTGTCCTCAAACTCACTTTGTAGCTCAGGCTGGCCTTGAACTCACAGCAATCCTCCTGTCTCAGCCTCCTAATTGCTGGGATTACAGATGTGTGCCACCATGCCCGGTCTTTGAATGAGCTTTGATAGATTCAATTTTGCAAAGAATTTGTCTGTCTCATCTAACTTATTGAATATACTGACTAGCGTAAATTTTTTAATAATATTCCAATATTCTTTTAATATGCGTAAATCTGATATCTCATTCATGATACTGTATTCATAATTTTTTTCTCCCAATCTAACTATACACACACACACACACACACACGTATTCTATTTCCTTTCTTTTTTTTTTTTTTTTTTTTTGGTGCTGGGATTGAACCAGGGCTTCACACATCCAAGGCAGTTATGTACCACTAAACCACATCCCCTTTTTATTCTTGGTGTTTTTTTTTAATTTTAAAGACAAAAGAATGGAGACATATAAACCAGAATAACACAAAAACAATACAGGAAATACAAAATTATAGAGAGGATAGTAGGGAGTTAGCACTGGATGCTGTATTACATAATATTATCTTCACATTTGTTAACACAAAAACAATAAAGGAAATACCAAATTATAGAGAAGATAGTAAGGAATTAGCACTGGATGCTATATTACATAATATTGTCTTCATATTTGTTATTCAGTTATACAGATGATGGCTTGTTTGATTAATTAATTTTCTCCACCCTCATCTCCATTGTTCTCCCACCCAATCAGTTATCTTCCCTCTGATAATAACTGTGTTTTTTGCTTTACTTACTCCCTCATGCTCTCACATTGGGAAGAGACATGGCTGCTTCAAATTATGCTGTAACAAACATGGGTGTACACAAATTACTATGGCAGGAGGTGGAAAAGCACCTATCTTCAAAGACTGTAGATAGGCAGGGAACCAGGTTCACTATGGTCAAGCCCCCATTGACAAGTCCTCAAGGCCATTGGGGGTCCAGTTGAGTCGGTGGGGTTGCCCAGCGAACTACCATGCTCCATCTGGGTACAGCATGTCCCAAGGCCCGGTCGAGTCCTCAGGGTTGCCCCGGCAGAGCACCAGGCTCCATCCCGTTGAGGTGCTCCCGGGGGCCTGGTCGAGTCCTCAGGGTCGCCCCCGTGGACTGCCAGGCTCTGACCTGGTGTGGTGCTCCCGGGGTCCTGCTCAAGTCCACAGGGTCACCCCCGCAGACCACTCAGGCTCTGCTCCAGCAAGGCGCTCCTGGGGTCCTGCTCAGGTCCATGGGGTCGCCCCATGGACCGCCAGGCTCTGCCTCATTGCCGCACTGCCAGAGGCCTGGTCCAGGTCTTCAGGGTTCTCATGTACCCTGGAGGGAGCCCCCTTCCCCCTCAGGCCGCTGAGCTCCCCATCAAGGTCCCTGGGGTCCCCTCCTAGGCTACTAGTGTCTCCCTGCAGGCTACCTATGACTGTTTGGAGGCTATCCCCATCTAGCTAGAGAACCAGGTCTGCCCCCTAATTCCAGGTCTTTGCCTCCTCCCACCTCTCAATCTCCAGTGTTGCTGCTCCCCACCCCCTGAAGCTCGGCATTGGGAGCACTTACAATGGTGGGCACAAGTGGTGTGAGGTCTCCCCAACCTGTACTCACTATGGTAGTCCATGGTGTGTACTAAGTTTAGTTATTAGTTCTAGAAGAGAATTGGAGGATTTTCTTGGGTCTTCTGTATAGAGTATGTTGTTGTCTCTTGGACTCCAGGACTGCTGCTTTTCATGTAATTTGTCGCTATGGGTTCATACAAGGTTTATATATGCAAGCAGTATGAAGTCCCTCTTGGTGCTCATATTAGTATTTAGGGTGAGTCCTGAAGCCCATGGACTCAGCCTGTTGCTGTCAGGAACACATGTTGAGTACTTGGGCCACCAAGACTCAAGGTGCTCAGAGAGGGAGTTCAGGGTGGGAACTGAAGTCCAGTAACTCAGCTCATGCTTCCTGTTTGGTGTTGGAGTGAGAAGGGTGTGGAGCCATGTGGTCTACCTCCATCTGCAGCTCTCTCTTACTGTTATGGTCAAGTTCCTGTTTGTTCTTTGGTTGGATCCCTGGGAATTGCTGTGGCCCTGGGGTTGCTGCCACTGCTCTCTGCTGCTCTCTGCTAGTAGTTCTCTCTGCTAGTAGTTGTTCACACAGTGGAGAGGTAGGAGGCCACAGCCTCGGGGCAGCATAGAGCTGGGTGTGGTGGGCTGTGTACTGGTTGCTTTGACTCCACCTTGCCTCTGGGCGCTGATTAGAAAGATTGCTGCAGAGTGGGGATTCTGTTTTAGTAGCTGCTGTAACTTCTCATCCCGACACGGGGTTCAACAACATCTCCCCACCACTGCTGCCTCTTTTCAGGGCTGCGCTTTCTCCACCTGGTTTTGGACCAGATCTTGGAACTCTGCTCTCCCTTGTCTGAGTCAGGAGGCTCCTGCGAGCATGGGCTTCCAAACCTGAAGCTGTGAGTGCTGGAATGAGGGGGTGGGCTGAGGGTGTGTATGGAGCAATGACTCCCTTCTTCGCCTCCTCTTCCTCTAACTGCGCCACGGCGGCCCTCTGAG
>PVLD010009381.1:0-77330 GCA_004027595.1 Dinomys branickii
AAAAAAAAAAAAAAAAAAAAAAAAAAAAAGGATATAGCTCAGGGCAAAGGCCTGGGTTCAGTCTTCTGTGCTAACAACAACGGAAAGGCCATGTCAGCCCCACTGCGTGGCTTGATGCCTTGGACCCACATGTTTATCTGGAAAGCATGTCCTGTTTCCCTCATGAGGGTTCTCAGCATCGAGGAGACAATGCAGAGGAAGCTTTTTGGTAAAGACTGTGAAGAGCAGAAGACATAAGCAGTCCCATCATCCTTGTTCTTGCTGCAAACCTGGCATCACCAGATTAGAATGAGCCAACAGGTAAATTGGGACTATTCTGCACACACAACCATTTTCCCAAACCAGATAAGGTACTCTCACATAGCCATTGTGTATATGAAATGGGGATTCTGCTTACTTACAGACTGGGAAAACTGGGTCATAGTTGTGCGAGGGGCCTGGGATACGTGGGAGATAGCGAGCCGAGTTGGGGTCTGGATTTCACCAGACCGGGACCCGTGCTAGATTTCTGAGGTGGAAGGACTCCTGAGAACTTTCTTCTTTCACCTTTTCTCCCTGTGGTGCCAGGGATGCCCTCAGTCCAAGATCTGCCTGCCTTATTTGGGGTTGCCTGTGATCCAGAGCAGAGGCGGGGGTGAGTTATGTAGTAACATGGCTGTGAGATGGGGCGCCTGCTGTGTAACCAGAACAAGAGGGAGGAATGCAGGGGCTGTTCGGAGGGAGAGCAGCGTCCTTGGCATTGCCAGCGTGTGGCAAGTGCTTCCTGACTGTCACGGGACAGACGGGTCGCTTACGAGTCGGCCATGTAAGAAACATGGAGCTGGGTGATGAGAGGTTCCTGTGTTGCTCTCTGTCACAACAAGGGAGGGGACCACCTAACCTAGCAGGGACAGCTGGGGCGCAGAGAGTGGCAGAGAGCACGTAGAGGGGAAGTTGAGCAATGCTGCTGCTTAGGGAGGGCCCAGCCCTTCCTCGCCAGCTGTCCATCCAGAGGCTTTCCCTGAAAGCTGTGGTGAGGGACGTGGCTCAGAGATCAGCAGGGCGTCAGGCTGTGTCCGATGAGCTGCCTCGGGCCTGGCTTCCTAGGCAAGGTGACGCATCGGAAGAGCAACTGGGTTCATGAGTGCTCTGCTTATTCCTGTGAACGTGACCTTGTAGCTCAGGGTGCTCGGGCTGAGACTTCCCCATAATAAGAGAAGCAACACTGTGAGTGGGGTGGGGAAGACAGGCCAGCTTCTCCATTTTTCCTGAGACCTGGTCGAATCTCCTTCCCTATACCCTACACTCCAGCACCTTGTGATATCTTACGTAAGCGCACTGAGGCATCACAGCAGTCCTGCCATGGGGCAAGGCAGCTGGCGTATGGGGACAAGAAGTAGCTCCAAGACCTGTATGAGAAACAAGCTTGCTCAAGTCCACATGGGCTCTGGTTTTAAAGTGGAGTCACAAGGCTGCAATGGAGGACATGGTAGAAGAATCCTGGGCCATGGAGATGACAAGATGAGGCTGTGTGGGCAGGAGAAAGACTTTGGTCCCTTCTTCTCTAGGCACATGGGAAGAGGGCCCCGCAGGGAGCATAGGGGCTCCTTTCTGTCACCAGTGGGAAGGGGCTGGATGGTCTGATTCAGAGGCTGTGGGCAAGGTTGGCTTGTGGGGGGGGTCCCCCAATGAGAGTGTTAGGAGGGCCTTGGAGGTGGGCACTAAGTGTGTGAAGAGTGGGAGAGCTTTCTGGGGGGATGCTGACCCCCCACTTTGTGCCTCGTAGAAGTCGGAAGTCATGGCCAAAGGGGAGACTTAAGACTGGCAATGATGGGCAGGGTGAAGGGCCTTATTCTGTGGAAGGAAGCTCGCTCTGCAGGGGTTGGTGAGCATCCAGCATCATTCCCAAGAAATGGTGGCTCTGACAAAAGAGGTGGTTGTGGCAGCCCCTGCTCAATCAGGAGGGGCCCCGTGCCACCCTAGGCTGCCTTTTCCAGTGGAAACACCCGTGGGCGTCCGGGAGGAAGGGAAAGGAGGGAGATGCAGATCTGGTTAGAGGTCCCCAGACTGGTGACCCACATCCCTGGGCACAAGGGACACTCACTTCCTCTCAGGCCACTCCTCTTGGATTTTGCCTCCATGGCACACCTGTTCCCCAGGTCACCAGTGACGTTCATTGTTGTAGGCTATGACTTTCAGACTCCATCACACACCCACTCCAGGGTGAAGTGCTCTGAGAGACCCTCCCAGGATGCCCACCCCCCTCCCTCCATGGCTGTGTTGACAGTCTCTGCCCTGGTCCCCGTGTCTCCCTGGCTTGGGGAAATGTCCACAGCCCCATCTGGGCTTCTTCTGCACACAGCCTCGATGTCGCTTCTAACCTGGTAACTCCTGAACTCAAGGGCTGGTCTAATCTCCTCCCTGCCTTCCCAGCTGCTGAGCTACAGGGACTCTGTCTTAGTCCATTCAGGCTTCTGGAACAAAACACCTGGGTAATTCATAAACAACAGATATTTATTTCTCATGGTTCTGAGGCCGGAATTCCAAGATCAAAGCAACAGCTGACTGTGATGAGGCCCACTCTGTGTCACAGGTGCCACCTTCTCTCTGTGCCTCACATGGCACAAAGGGCAAACAGACCCCCTGGGGTCTCCTGTGAAGACACTGGTCCCATGAGGACTCTCATGCCCTAATCACCTCCTAAAGACGGAGCCTCAATGCTGCACTTGTGGTTGGGTTTCAGCATAGGGGTGGGGGGACACTGACATCGCAGACTTAACCACACAGAGCCACATCTCTGCCCCACCTAGCCCGCCACCTCCCCAATTTTCTGTGCAAAATAAACAAGTTTCATCCTTTAGCTAAGGCAAAAAACTTTGATTCTCTCCTTCATTCCTGTCTTTTCTTCACACCCTTCTTGTAAACCATTGGCAAGTCTTTACAATGCTTAGGGCACATCTAAACCCTATGCTACTGCCCTGGGCCAGCCTGGACTGTTGTCACACCTTGCCCCTGTGTCCTCCTGCTGTCTGGTGTAAGCACCAGGACTGCAGCCAGAGTGATCCTTTCAGAAAGAAAGTCAGATCCTTCCTCTGTGTTCAGTTCTTACAGCAGTATCTTCGTTTCCTGTTGTCATAACAGAATGCCTAAGACTGGTTAGTTTGTAAAACTCAGAGGTTTATTTGGGGGCCAGCCTCACTTTGTAGCAGCTCACTCTTACTAACTAATCCAGTCTCCTTGAGAATTAGCCCAGTCCTTGGAAAAACATTAATCCCTCTTAATGACCTAATCACTTCTTAAAGGTCCCGTGCCTTTCAGTTCCTTGACATCAGGAATCAAGTTCATCGTTAGTGTTGGCAGGGGACAAACCACACCCAAGCCATAGCAAGTACTCAAGATACCCCCGACGCCCTGGCTGCTGCGCACCTTCCTCTCCCTCTGCTCCAGCCCTGCTGGGTCCTTGCTGCTCCTCGCACACACGTCCAGCCCACTCTGGCCTCGGGACTTCAGCTTGCTGTTTCTGTGGTACAGATGCTGCGCCTGGTACCCTGATGACTCCTTTATCACGCCCCGCAGCCTCCCCCTCTGTGCCTCATTCTCTGCAGCTGGACTCGCGTCCGTCCGAGCCACTGTTCACGTTTGGGTCTGGGTGCCCCTCATTCCCCTGGAGCGCATCCCACGAGAGCGTTCGTCTGCCTTGTTTGCTGCCATGCCCGGTGCTGAAAGCACACTGCAGACCCACGTAAAACATGGGCTGCATGAAGTTTAAGAGAAGGTTAAGAGATGAGGTTCCTGCATCTTGGGATCAGAAGGTTAGGGGGCCTTAACACCACCTGGCACAAACACTGCCTAGTTGCTGAGCACCTCCAGCTCAGGCCGTGCATCGGGGCCCGCTTCCAAAAGCTCCCATCCACCTGTCACCAAACCTGGCTTCTTTATTTTGAATGCCAGGTTTACGGAGGTAAAATTTACATGCAGGAAAATTCACCGTGGGCTTGACAGTCGCAGATAGGTAACTTGCACACAGCCAAGTTTAGCCTGGTTCCGTCACCCCCACGTTTCCCCAGTCTCCCTTGGTAACTAGTCTGCCTCCAACCCCCACCCCAGGCATCGCTGATCTGCTCTTACAGTTCCAGTCTCTGGACATCTACCTCTAAATTGTCGTATGTAGTCTGTAGCCTTAGGCTGGCTTCTTTCACTTGACACAGGGCTTTTCAGGGTCACCCACAGTGTTGCAGGGATCAGTAGTTGTTTCTTTTTTATTGCTGAGTAGTGCCCTGTGCTATGGCTGCCCTACTGGTGATGTATCCCGCATTGGAGCTCTTTGCACGCAGCGGGGTGAATACAGCACTAGCTTCTTCCTGTTTGTTCTCAAGAGTCCTCCTCCCGGTCCTTGAGGATTGCTGTCTTCCAGGTGTGGGGACTGAGATCCGTGGAGCTCTCTGCACCCTCTCTTCTCCATCATCCCTGTACCACACGCTCTCGCCCACTCATCCTGTCTGACTTCTTATGGTTCACACTTTGCCACCCCAGCTTGTTTCCATTGTTTATGTTCACCTGATTTGTATGTCCTGTAGAAAAGGGGATCCAGAGCTGAACGTTCAGTCAGCCCCCCTCGTCCCCATGCTGTGTGTGCAGGTTCCACACCGGTAGATGCCGCCCGCTGCGTGTGGAAAGTGTAGACAGGCCTGTGATGGTTGCATCTGTACTGAACATGTGCAGGCTTTTCTTCTTGTCCTCACGCCCTAATCTGCAGTGTAACAACTATTTACACAGTTACATGGTATCAGCTATTGTAAGTCATCCAGAAATGGTTTAAAGTACACAGGAGGTTGTGTAGGTTCTATCCAAATACCATGCTGTTTTGTATAAGCGCTTGAATATCCTCAAATTCTGTGTCCCCAGGGAGTACTGGAACTTGTCCCCCAGGATGCCAGGGGGCAACTGAGTCTGGGGCGCAGCAGAACCTCTGGCACATAGCAGGGTAGGTCTGTCCTCCATGTGCAGTTGAAAGCTGTAAAGAAAGCAGGATGAAGTAGCTCATGTTCTAGATAATATAAATGAGTTGGTGTCATTCAAAAGGAAATCAGCTTTCTAAATTTTATATTGAACAGTGGCTGCCTCATACTATTTGCAGAATTATTGGGAGTGTGTGTTCCCCTATCCCTTCTCATCCGTTTTACTGGTCTATCATTCACAGTGAATGCTGGGTCCAGGTAGATTCTGTCCTGGTTTTCACCCACAGCATTGTCTGTCTCTGTCATTTAGAGCTGCATACTGCTGCTTCCAGCATTGATTAGAGCCATTCCTGTGCCTTGATTGTACCTTCCCTGGTAAACTGAGGACAGGACACACACCTCACCCCAGGGTCATTCTTATCCAGTAGAGGCTTTGTTCAGAGTCTTGATGGTCAGTATTCATTCAGACTCATACTGTATCTCTTTAGGTCACAATGATCTAGCACAGTGATGGCGAATCTTTCAGAGACAAGCGCCCAAACTGCAACCCCAAACCCACGTACTTATCACAAAGTGCCAGCACTGCAACTAAGCCTAAATACTGGGGTTTTAGTTTAAAAAAACCAACTCACTCATTAGTGTCCTTTTTTTTTTTTTGGTGGTACTGGGGATCGAACTCAGGACCCTGCGCTTGCTAGGCAGGCGCTTATTCCACTGAGCTATATCCCCAGCCCCCCATTAGTGTCTTTTGTCTGAAAAGAAAAACAAACAACACGCATGCCATACGTTTGCTGCCACTGGTCTAGAACATAATAGGGAAACAGTCAGCCTTGTGCCGCTTACTTCAGTGAACTCTCGGTGATTGCTGGTGATGGCGCCTCTTTCGGGATACCTTGTGGTCTCTGGGCGCAACTCCCTTCCCTGCCATCCCGCTGTGATCCAGATGATGGCTTGCTTATCACCGTTGCTCTCTCTCACACTGACCCCTGCCACAGCCCTTGGTTCACTCAACACCAAGGCACCCTGTGACCTTGCAGCTCACTTTGGCTTGTGCTTTTTCTCTCCCATCGTTTTTTCCACCATTTTTGGTTCAGAATCATTCTGGACAGGAAAGATCAAAGTAAGACAGGAGTTTATGGCTATCATTAGATAAAAGCAGCACAGCCATCCTTTCCTTATTCTTTGGCTTTTTGTGCAATAAAGCCCTGAACTGGGGTGTCCTGCACATTGTCTGCTTCAGAGTTTAGCTTTGTGACTCTCATTGTTCTGTGCCATTCACAGCCCTGTAGACCCAAGCTGGTTTCTTTTCTTCATGAAGCACTTTGGATTTGCATGGTCAGAGGAGAAGGAAGGACAGAACAGGAGGAAGAAGGGCAATCTTTGTTCCCCATCAACAGTTGGCCTTTGAGGACGAGGTGCACTTGCAAGTAGCGCCCAGTCCAGCATCCTGCATCCGGTTACTCGCTGTCCATCACAGTCTGTGAGAGGCCCACTCTGGGGTTGTGCAGCAAGCAGTTCCACCCTGTGTGGTGGCCCTGCCCTGCACACAGAAGTTGTTATTTTGACAGTTTCTCAGTGATGCCATCATGTTTTTATTTTGATAAAATACACTTACTGTGAAGTCCCTACCTTAACACTTTAAAGTGTACAGTTTGCAGCCTTTGGTACTTCCACTATTTCCCAAAAGAAAACCCTTTATCCTCTCTAGCAAGGTCCATAACCACAGGTCTGCCTTGTGTCTATGGATTTGCTGGTTGTGGGTGTGTCACCCACAGACCCATACATGTCACATTTTTGCCTGGCTTCTTTCCTTTCGTGTGCTCTTGAAGGCCATTTACCTTGTAGCATGTACTGGTGCTACATGTGTGTGGTAAAATATACCTGCCATAAAATCTACCATTTTAACTACTTCTAAATGCACAGTTCAATGGCATTAAACACATTACTTAACCATCACCACTGTCCATCTCCAGAACTTTCTCAGCTCTCCATACTGAACCGCTGCACCTGTGAATCAATAACCCCCATTCTCCCAGGCCCTATTCTACTTTCTTTCTCAAAGAATGTGAGAACTCCAGGTATGTCCCATAAGTACAGTCTTACGCAGTCTTCATCCCTCTGTGACTGGTTTATTTCCCATAGTGTAATGTTCTCAGAGTTCATCTATGTGACAGCGTAAGTTAAAATGTCTTTGTTTTAAGACTGAGTATTTCCTTGCACACATATCCCATGCTCTGCTTCCCATTCATCTGTCTAGGGCTACTAGGTTGCTTCCCCTCGGGTCTCCTCCTTAAAGCACGCTGTTTCTTATTTTTGGGGGAGTTTTTGGTGCCAGCAATTGAACTCGCAACTCTGTACTTGCCAGGCAGGCGCTGTGCCACTGAGCTATCTCCCCAGCCCTAAGCACCCTTGTTTCTTTAGCTCTTCTGAGCACTTCCCAGGCCCGGTCACTCTCCTCCAAGACTGCAGGAGTGATTTACATTTTTTGATCTTAACAACGTCCTTCATCTGTCTTTCCTTCCACTACAAGACTGTAGAGTGTTGCCTTTTGGGGGGGTGGGGAGGCCTTTGGAAATCTGCCTGATCCTGACAGTTCACTTATTCATCATCTGCCCAGAAGTTAGGGAGGAAAGGGGAAGCCAGGACTCTAATTTTAGTAGTCCTCAGTTTATGAAGCAAAGAGCAAAGGCAAACAAAATACTAACATGAGAAAAAAAAACACTGTATTAGCTTGGGCCACCATGACACAGGCTGAGTGGCTTAAACCACAGACATTTATATCTCGTATCCTGGAGGGTGGCAGGCATGAGGACCCTTGTTCATGGCTTGCAGACAGCAGTCTCCTCGCTGCATCCTCACCTGGGGAGGGAGCAGGCAAGCAAGCTCTCTGTGTCTTTAAGAGCCCCAGTCCCATCCTGGGGGCCCCAGCCCTGTAATTTCACCTAGACTCAGTCATCTCCCAAAGTTCCCATATCCAGGTCGATACCAAGGCTTCCACATCCAACTTTGGAAGGGATGTAATTCAGCCCACAGCCAATACCTTTTATAAAAACGCGTGCAGGAATCAAAGTGTTGAGCTACGAGGGGCCTAGCTAAGCAGTAAAGGACAGAAGAAACAGCAGGTGGATGCCGTTACTTGGGCAGCTTACACTGAAGTAGCAAGATCTTTCCTTGGGGAGAGAGGGAGAAATGAGATTTGGGGACAGAGAGCCTGGGGCATCCTAGACAGGAAACGTAATGTCCAGCTAGCGAGGCGCACAGGCAGACGGGGCTGATAATGTTTGGCAAGCATTGGGCAGACAGCTCTGCTTCATCCCCAGCCTGCCTGCTAGCAGTAGCACGTGCCCCAGGGAGCACCAGGGAACAAATAGTTACCCTCAGAGCTTGCACTTTGGTGGGGAGAGACTGGCAACAAGCAGATGACCAAACGGGAATTGGGGGTTGAGCTATGACCTGTTCTGGTAAACAACCAGACTTCTGTGAGTTGTGATATAAAGAGATACTGCAGGGCAAAGAATAGGAGATAGTTTGGATTAGGAAGCCAGGAGGAGCTGTCTATGAAGTGGTATTTGAACACCCTCAGCCCTGCTAAGTATGGAAGACCATTGCAGGTGCAAGGACCATTGAGAACAGAAAGAAAGAATTTTAAAATGTTGGGGGAACAATACTTTTAACAGCAGTAAGGGTACAGAATGGGAGGCATTGCTCCGGGGAGGTCCCCCTAAGCTGGCCCACAGGGTTGCGTGCGTATTTTACGAGGATGATCCTGGCCCCTGGGTGTAGAGTTGCTTGGGAAGGGCAGTCCCACCACGTGGCTGTCTTGTGGCCTAGTGGGGATGGAAGCGTGGTGTGGTTTGGGTGGAGGCAGTGAGCAGTGGAGAGGTTTGGAGACAGAATGGACAGCGCTCTTGGTGAGTGGGGTGGGGGTGTCAGGTCAAGGACAGCCACCCAGGGTGACTGATAGGTGGGAGGGCTGAAGCTGGTTGGTGTCGTGAGAATGAAGGGCAGGGGAGTTTGCCAGAGGGGGCTGTGTGCTGGCAGAAGGGTTCAAAGCTGTGGGCCTAGACACAATCACTGAGGAATGAGTAGACGGAGCTCTGAGATGAGCTGTGCAGGACGGGGACAGCTTGTGTCATACTGTGGGAAGTTTGATTGGGCACCCGAGGGACCAGGGGATGTTCTCAGATGGACCCGGCTTTGAATTGTGGCTCCACTGTTTGTGTTGTTTGATGCTGGGGATGGAACCTGGGGCCTGGTCCCTGCTGAGCACCTACTGTTCCACTGATGCCTGCCTCAAGTCCTGCTTTGTGATGGATGACTTTGCTTAGCTTTAAGAGTTTTATTTTGTTTTGTTTTGTTTTGTTTTGTTTTGAGACAAAGTCTTGCTCTGTAGTTCAAGTCAGCCCTGAACTTATGGCAATTCTGGCCTCAAACTTACAGGAATTCTGCCTCTGCCTCCTAAGGGCTGAGATTACAGGCATACAGCACTACACCTAGCCACACTTTGTCCAGCTTTAGGCTAATGCAAGTATGTTGAAACATGTAAAAGTGGACAGGCTAAGCTGTGGTATTGAACAGGCTAGCTGTATGAAGTGCGTTATTTTCTGTTTGTCTTTTTAGACAGTGTCTTGCTATGTAGTTCAGGCTGGCATTGAACTTGCTTATAGCCCAACCTGGCCTTGAACTCATTAGGTAGCCCAGCTGGCCTCAAACTTGCAGTGATCCTCCTGCTTCAGTCTCCCCAGTGCTGGAATTACAGGTGTGTGCCACCACACCCAACTCACTAAATATATTTTGTTATGATAGGTTTATTGAAATGTGACCCTGTCATAATCTGAGGGACATGTGTACCTTGCTTTCATATCTGATCAAGATAAGAATTTCAGACCTTGATGTCACCAAATGTCAGATGTCACAGCTAAGACTGGTGCAGTCTCACTGCTGTGGAAGGCACCCCTGCTGCAGGGTGCTGTGTGTGACCTTCTGTGCCTTGCTTATCTCTTCACATGTCACAGGCTCATCAGATCTCAGCTTGAGCTGAACTTTCTCTGGCCTCTTAGCCAGAGCCTTGCTCCTGCCCTGAGCAGCCCGCCTGTGTTGTGACATGATATGCCACAGCAGA
The DNA here is from genome assembly GCA_004027595.1 of Dinomys branickii. NCBI lineage: Eukaryota > Metazoa > Chordata > Mammalia > Rodentia > Dinomyidae > Dinomys > Dinomys branickii. Next base: position 10,060 of record PVLD010009381.1, read on the forward strand.
CTTTGTGTGCTGTTTCTCTGCTCACCTTCCCCTTTCCTCACTGGTAGTGTTGCTCTCTGGTGGAGCTAAGGGCCCACAGGACCCCTCTCTGCCCACATCTCAGGATCAGGCACTTGGGGAGGAAGATTCTTCGGGCCTTGAGCAGGATGAGTTTGGTTCATGGAGGGAGAGAACCATAGCAGGAATGCAGGCTATAGGGGAGGAAGAAGGCCGAGAGCACAGGTCCCATGGCCCCCGGCCTGTTTCCCACAAGCTTCCAAGACTAAGTGGCACCATAAGGTGCTAGTGGTTCCGTCAATTTTCCACCCCTCAGGAAGAGGCGCCATTGCTGAGGCCACAGGTGGTAGCCACCCAGGCCTTCCAGACTGAAACCAAGTGGCTCCCTCCTCCTTTGCCTGAGTTCATTTCCTGTTGCTAAAACAGAATGCCAGAGACTGGGCAATTTACAAAGGAAAGAAGCACCCTTAGCGCATGATACTCTGAGGCTAGGAAGTCCAAGGGCAAGGGCCAACATCCCATAAGGGCCTTGTGTGGCTTCACCTCATGGTGGACGGTGGAAGGGCAAGGGGCATGTGCAGGAGAGGCCACACACATGAGGATCTGATCTTCTAGCAAGACATCACTCCCTTATAGCCCCCGAATGACCTCTTAGAGGCCCCACCTCCCACTAACACTGATGGCAAGCAGATTGCAACATGAGTTTCCAGAGGGACGAACCATAGCGCAGTGTATGCGCTTCATGTTTCTATTTCATTTCTTGCTTTCTCCTACCAGAGCCGTCCTGTGGTCCCTCACTTCAGGGCAGCCACCCCCACACAGGGCACATCCTCTCCGCCCGCACCGCATGGAACCTTTGCGAGCCAGCCTGGCCTTGGCAGCCCAAGGGCTGGGGCCCTGCCAGGAGCTGTGTGCATGAACAGGCAGTGCCCAGCTGGCCCCACAGGCTTGCCTAGGACCTACTCACTCCCCCTAGAAGCAAATCCCAAAAGGGCAGCCATTGGTCACAGCCTGACTGGGCTGTCCCTAGGGAGGGAGGATGGGGGTGGGGAGGGAGGAGGAGGGGCTGGGAGAAAGCCACTCTTCCTGCGGTGCCTGCTGCTAATTGGCTCTCTGGGCGCAGCCTGGGACACAGGGGCCAGCTGGGGCAGGAAGTGGTACACAATGCTGCCCTTTCAGGGCGGCTGTGCTGGTCTGGTCTCAGGTCCCGTGTGACTCCAGGGAAAGCTGGAGGACAGCCTGTTCTCAGAGGATGTTGTCTAACCTAGACTTGCCTCCGGAGGTGAGCCACTGAGCCCCGGAGCTGCCACCCTCTGCCCTGGGTGCACTGCTCCCCCAGGCATTGGCCTAGAAAGGGGCGGGGCCAGTTCAGACCCAGTGATGTCCTCTGGAGTCTGGGACTTCAGGGACAGGGAGCAGTCTCTGAGCCGCTAGGGATAGCATCTGGGACTCTCAGAGAGGTTTAGGGGACAGCAAAACCAAGGACCTTACCAAGTTGTGGGCCTGTGGAAACAGAAGCAGGATCCCTACCCTCTTAATCTTAGAGGGGAAGGAAGGCAGTATACTAAGTATCATACTAACAGACTTTAAAGTTCAAAATTAACAAAAGGAAGAAAGAAAAACAAATGTGGCCTGGGTAGCTTATTAAGTCCAAAAAAAGGTGAAATGTGGGTGGTGCTCTGAAAACAGGTAGATGCTTGCAGTGCAGGGTGGGGTGTAGAAGTAGGATCCCAGGCTCAAGGTGTTCAGCAGGAGGCTGAACCCCTGGTCCCAGCAGACTTTTGCCCGGAAACCTGGATGTAGGTGACATTGCTAGGGCCCTGGGCGACCCACAACTTGCTTAAGAGCCCAGCATGCTAAGACTTATGCTTAGCTCTGCCCAGCGCACTGAGCTCCACCCCTGTCACTGCATCCGGGCTGTGGCCTCCAACCACGGGCTGGCCAGTGCCCAGCTGTACCCAAGAGGTGAAGCATGGCAGGGGTGATGGTGAGCACGTTGGCTGAAGTAAGAAGCACCCAGGAGCCACCTAGCCCAGGAGAGACTTGGGGACTGTCCCATGGAGGCTGGCCGGGCTGCTTCAGGGAACAGCTTCTGTCTGGTGCTAGGCCAGGCCCTTGTCACTTGGACTCATACTGGCAGGCAGTCACCCTGAGGCCCACATGGATATTGTCCCATGCTTGTCTTAGGGCACTGAGGAAATAACTCCTCATCGGGAGGGTGGAGGGGCATTTGTCGGCTTCTTCGCCTGCTCAAGAGCCTTCTGTGGACCCCCTCAAGAGCCTTCTGTGGACCTTTCATGTCACAATCCCTTGCCCTGATGTTCAGGACCTTTAAAATAGTCTAAAAGTAGGAAGGGCCCTAGAAACCACCTAATTCAGGGTGAGGCTGTAAGGCTTGTCAATCACCTGGAGCAGTGACTTACTGGCAACCTGATTCTGAGCCCAGAATTTGTCTACCTCAGAATAATCTGAGGCACTAGGGCCTCGGTGCTGGTGAGGTAGAGTGAGGGTCCGTGAGCTACAGCAGTCCAGCCCCACCTGGCGTTACCCAACCTCGTTCGCATGTTTGTATGTTCGTTTAGTGGATTCGTTTAGTCTTCAGTGGTAGGGTTGGATGATTGTGATGGAGACTATGTGGCCTGTAAAGCCTCAAATATTTATTAATATTTGCTATTTACACAAAAAAAGACTGGCCCTGGTCCAGCCTTCCTAACAGTTGATGCTAGATGACTCTTCATATTTGTGTGTGTGGGGACTTTCCCGTAATGAAAGGTTGAGAAAACACTTTGACCCTAGGAGTCATCTCACTCCCAGAAATCCACGCCTTGTAAAGAAAAGCACCCATTACTAAGGCTCTGCGTGCGCGCACACACAGGCTAAATAGTTTACAGTGGGGAAAACACTGGGAATAATTGATTGTCCACCAGTACAGGAGGAGGAGCGTAAATGATCCCCCCACACTGGGGAGCAGCATGTTGTCCCTTTGAAGGATGAACTAGAGGTATGGAGTCTACTTGAAGAAGGTTCATGAGCTATTTTCCAGTGAGAAATGCAAGATAGAAAAGTCTCCACGTGATAATGCCATGTGCAAGTGCCTGCCTGGCAAGCTCGAGACCCTGACTTCCATTCCTGGTGCAAAAACCAAAACAGAACAAACCATGGCAGTGCCCATCATAGAGCCAAAGCAGAGTCTATCGCTTCAGTGTGTAGCGGTGTGTGTGTGTAGGGGTGTGTGTGTGTGTGTGTGTGTGTGTGTGTGTGTAGGAACCCTCACCGGTTGTCAGTGTGGGTTGGAGTGATTAATGTCTGTGGAAGGGAATCAAACAAAGTCCTAGACTGGAAGACTTTCCACTATGTAAGAAAAAAGCCTACAGGGTATGATCCTGTTTATGTGTTCATGTAAATTTTTTTCATTCTTGTGTGTTACTAAATTTAAGAGAATTATAGGAAGGCACAGGGGTACCCACCCGTAGTGCCTGTAATCCCTGCCTTTCAGGAAGCTGAGGCAGGAGGATTGCAAATTTGAATCCCATCTGGGCAATTTAGTAAGACTGTCTCAAAAATAAAAAGGGATGGGGATGTAGCTCAGCAAACCCTGAGTTGACTCCCCAGTACCACAAAAATAAATAAATAAGCAAGCAAATAAATAATTTAAAAAGGAAATTGTGATTATAAAAACAACTGGAAAGACATATTTTTAATGTCCTTCAATGAAAGGAAAAGGAAATTTATCGAGGAGTTGAAAAATGCCCAAGCATGAGAAAGTGAGAGACTGGAGTGGCAGTTGGGAAGGCCCTGTGGAGGGTTTTAGAGGTGACAGGGGCAGCTGGATGGTCTCAGGCCACAGTTGCTCCCTGACATCAGTGCCCCTTCCTCCTGCTCCCCAAGGAATAATGTTTCCCCGGGGGATGAAAAGCCTCCCTTTGTGCAGGCTTTAATTGCCGCGTTGTTGTGCCAAGTGAATGAGTGGCAGGCGGGCGCAGCAGCTGGGCACAACCAATGCCAGGCAGCAAAGCCCGCTCCATCCAGGACCGCCGGGACCAGCTGGCCTGGGAGTGCTGCCCACCTCTGCCCCCAGCTGGGTGCCTGCAGAGGAACCAGCCTCCCTTGGCAGAGGGGCTCCGCCAGGGAGAGGAGCAGCGAAGAGGGGGAGGGGACAGCCGCCGGCCACCACAGGGTCTCTGCCCCTCTCAGAGGCTTATTCATGTACCCTCCTTTCCCCTCCCCCCCCTCTTGTTTTGCAGACTGTCAGCATCAATAAGGCCATTAATACGCAGGAAGTGGCCGTGAAGGAAAAACACGCCAGAAATATCCTTTTGGATGTTGGGGAAAGCCAGCCCTGAGCGGAGTTAAGTCATGGGGACAAAAGTCGGGGAGAAGCTCCTGTGCAACAGCAGGAGGGGACCCCCTTCCTGGCCAGGTGCCTGCAGGCTGGAGCAGCTTCCAGTGGCAGCTGCAGGCTGTCCAAGAGCACGGGCTTCAGAGTGCACAGACATCAGGGTGGCCAGGACCCACAAGGCTGTCAAGCCCAGTGCTTTCAACTGGCCTGTGAGAGTGCTCCCTGGGCTCACCACCTGTCTTTTCAAAGCCCTCCAGGCCTCTGCATTTTGCCCATAACAGCCACACTGTCCACCCCCTAGGGGACACAGTGATGTTCCTTCTTGAAAGGTTAAAAAGAAGCCTCAGCTGCAGTTAAACTGAGGCAGGGGTCAACATGCAAGTAAGACCCACCTTGTGAGCAGGTACGGCCTGTGCCAGAGAGCCCAAGGGAACTGGTGGCTTGAAAGTCCTGCAGGCCACCACACTGGGCTGGCCATCGTGAGGCCATCGCTATATAAGAGGTACGGGTACACCCTGGCTGATTGGTCCCCTGGAATCTACCCTGTGACCTTCTGGGCTCTCAGGAGCTGGATCCCTGAAGGTGGGATGGACTGCAGGGCCCTGGAGGCTGGCTTCATTGGCCATGGGAAACCTCTGCTTGCCTGGGCTCATGCAGGTCCCTTTGCCCCAGCAGTCGTATCACAGTTTGGGTCATATCACAGCTGCTTGTCCTAAAGCTACCCAGCCTTGGCCCCTGGAGGAGACCCACCAGGTTAGATGGCCAGAGACAGTCAATGCTGCCCCCCAAACAACACCATTAACTTGACCTTAGAGGTGTTAGCAAAGGTACTGTAGGTGAAATACATTATTGTTTAGCTAAGCAACTTCTAAGATCTGGGATGAAAGCAAGTAACTAGAAGCAAGTAAAGCTAGGGGTTTGTTTTTCCTTTAGGCTCAAAAGGCCCAGTTGCTGTCCTTTACTGCAGCACACTCTGTCCCTCAAGAGGATTAAAAATACAGTAAAGCAAGAAGAGCCCTTATTTTAAGTGGCCGGTAAAAGACTCGGTCCTGACCCCTCCTGGCTGAGGATGTGTGGTCAGTCTGGAGAGAAGCAGTTGGCAGAGGCTGCGGACCTCTTCACGCTGGGGGTTGGTGGGTTCAGAGAGGCCAGGCCTTGGAGGGAGGGTACCTGGGGTACCGCTCAGTGCTCCCTGGCTCACTCCGAGACCTTGGTTAGGGTCTCGGATCCTCAGTGCACCTTTCTGTTAAAGAGTTGGCCAAAGATTTTACGGAGTGAGCACTCTGGCTCTCTTACTTTGAGAATCTCTCAGATTGGCAATTTCCGTGTGGTGGAGAGATGTCCCACACGTCAACTCCCTATCTTACAGGTTTAAAATGCTCAGTTAAAAAGATGAAAGAACATCCTCTATCAGTTCTCTTATCAGCTCCTCAGGATCCCAACTGAATAAGCATTAACGATCTGACTATAGAAATGCAGTTCAGACACTCAGTTACCACAGATGCCTGCCTGGGAATGGGGTAGTCCACTACTATCATGTGCACTGCTGAAGGGCCTGGGGCTGAGTCGTATTGTTTTTCTACTTGGGCACCTGTTGCAGGACCTGACAAATACCTAGGGATCATAAAAGGGCTCATAAAACCAAAGACTGCTGGGCAGGTCTCCTGGCTTCTTTCACTCAGAGTTAGGATGCCAGCTGGCTCCAGACCTGTATGGCTTATATGTAGACAGAGGATGTTGGTTTCAGTGAGGAGCCAGAGTAGACAGCTGCCACCTCCTGCCTGCTTCTGTCTTGTCTGAGCATAGAACCAAAGTGTGTATTTCTAAGTGATGTGAGAAATCGCTCCAACACCAAAACTGATTTCAGCTTCTCAACCCAAAAGTCTGTATTCACAGCCACCCCTCCCAGAATGACAGTTTCATCCAGGGAAGGAGTTTTGTAGCACCTTCAGCTCAGGAGCAAAACAACATGTGTTCTGGATGAGTCATTCCTCTCTGACCCCAGGTGACTCGTTTTCCCTAAACAATGCCAGGCTCCTCACCTCTGTCTGGAGGAAGAGGCTTCGAGTCTGAGCAAAGGGCTTGCTCAGTGCTGGTGCTGCTTGGTAAGGGGGCTTTAAGGCCTCATTAAGCAAAGACTTGTGGAAACTTCTTCTCCAGAAATGTCTCACTAATGACTGGGATCTGAATGCTAAACTGGAAACCATGGAAAGCCTGATGGACATTGATTGCATGCTGACTGCAGCAGACAGTCTGTAGGTGGTGGGTGCATCTGGAGTTGGGTGTGGGAAGGAGCGGCCCCAGTACCCCACATGCAGGGCATTGGGGGTGTCCGTGAAGGAAACCAGGAAGATTGGTAGAAGAGGTGGGGCTCTAGGCATTTGGAGACTGCAGGAAGGGCATTTTAGACAAAGCCTTTCAAATGGACAGGTGGACTGATCAGGGCTGGTAGGTGCTGCCAAGAAGAGGAGCCCAGAGAATCAGCTTGTCAGGGTGGGGCACTCCCCACATCAGCCAGGGTCTGGGATGGAGCCCTGCAGCACACCCTCACTTACATTCACCCATTAATTTACAGTACAAAGGTGGAACCTAGAGCTTCCTGCGTACTAGGCAAGGGCTCCACCACTGAGCTACAGCCCCCTAGCCCTCGCCCTCACTTAGTAATCTCTACTTAGCACACGCAGAAGAGGGCAAGCCAGGACTGCTCCTGGCCCTGGGGACTTGTGTACAAGTTAGGAAGAATCACACACTGTCAAGATGCTTCTGTCCCTGAGGAAATTTTCTCACAAAACAGATCTCACCAGAAAAGGACATTTTATTGCCATCAGCTCAAACATTGTCAGAATGAGCGCTCAGTTCTCTGGGCCTTAGCAATGAGCGATGTCCCAAGTACTCTCACCCCCACCCCCCAAAGTAGTCCCGTGTGACCTGAGTAGCTGCCAGACCCTCTTCAGTAGCCAGTTGCTGCTCTGTCCTGGGTGTTAGTTGTCTGTGGCAAGGCCCACACCTTTGTTTTCCATGACGTCCTTCACCGTGCATCCTGGGCACCCACCATGAGAAAGGGGCTCAGACCTTTTGGTCTGTCGTCAACCGACTGCCTCTCTCCAGCAATGCCATGCTCTGCTGGAAGTTCTGCCATGTCTTCCACAAACTCCTCCGTGATGGACACCCAAATGTGAGTTCCTGGGGGTACAGGGGAGGCCTGGGAGCCAGAGAAGCATGTGGGGAAAGTGGCTGCTGGGGCCACAAGGCTGGGGTCCACTGCCACACTGCCCCCTTCTCCCGGCCTCTGGATTACTAGAGAGGTGGGTGTACCTCTTCTGATCGGCCTACCGAGGCCCGGCTACACTGTCCTCTGGCTGTCCCTTCTGTCCCCTTACGGCTCTCTTCTTCCCTCCGCAGGTTCTGAAGGACTCCCTGAGATACAAAAATGAATTGAGTGACATGAGCAGGATGTGGGTGAGTTGGGAGATGTATCCACCTGCCCCAGAACAAGGATTATGGGATGGAATGAATTCCTCTCTTACAGCTTGTTTAGAATTCTTCCCACATGCATGAGGAAGGGCTAAGGAGGCCACCAGATAGTAGCACCATGTCCTGTGTCTTGCTTGAGTACCTGGAACCTGCAGAATAGTTCCAGGGCCTCAAGCCTCTCCTGCCAGTGGAATTGCATGTCTCAAAGCTGCCCAGGCTTAGCAAGGACATTGCCAGAGTTTTTCCTTGGTGGTCACAGGATATTGAGAATTGGCATTTTTAATTCTCAATGCCAATCCCCCATCCCTTTTTTTCCTAGCTGGGGATTTTAACCGTCTGAGGATGAGAGGGGAGGTATGTGGCAATATTAAAATAATTTCAAAGGCGTGTTCTACGCACTTCTAGATCCCTCTGGAGCCTGGTGGCCAAGGGTACATATAAGGAGCAGGGATGATCCACACTGAAGAACCTCCTGACTGACGATGGAGGGGCTGTTTTCTACCCACTGGCTGAGAACCACTACTTGGCCTTTCCTTTGGGTCTTACCTGTATCCAGCACTCAAAAATTACCTAGTCCAATCTGGTCATAGGTGAGAACAGGTCTAGAGAGGGAAGTGGTTTATCCTGAATCACAAGGTGTGTTATCTGAACAGAACTGAGACTTGTCCCCAGATCTTCCCTATGACCTGTATAGCTGTAGAATTTTCCTAGGATACCTTTTCCATTCTTTTACTTTTTTTTTTAGATAGGGTCTCACTGTGTAGTTCAGCCTGGCCCTGAACTCACAGCAATACTCCTGCCTCTGCTTCCTCAGTACTGGGATTATAAGTATGCATCACCACGTCAGGCCACTCTTCTACTTTCAACTCCACAATAATCTCATCTTTTAAGAATGTTTTATAAATAGCATTTACTGTGCTGGGGACATAACTCAGTCGCATAGCACCTGCTTGGCAAGCACAAGGTCCTGAGTGTGATTCCTGGTACCAAATAAATAAGTAAATAAATAGCATTTACTTGATAGAACCGAGACCCACACAGAACCAGACCAGACCTTCTGACACGAGAGAAGTCTTTATTGAGGGGAGTGGACAGAATAGCAAGCTGCCTAGTGGACCCAGGCAGCAGCGAGCTGAGCAAAGCGTGGGCTTTTAAGCTCTTTTTGCAGGGAGAGGAGGGAGCAGGTGTCCCCGGGCCAGAATAGCCCAAGCGGGAGAAGGGTTTCCAGGCCAGAATAGCCAGCGGGGGAGGCGGGTGTTCCTGGGCCAGGGCAGCCAAGCAGGGTGAGTCCGTCAGAGTCAGGGTGGGTGTTGGAGGGCTAGAACGGCCGAGCGGAGTGGGAGTGGGGTGGGGATGCCCGAGGGTCAGAACCTGAGCGAGTGAGTTGCCAAGGCAGAGAGGAACTGAAGTGGAACAGGTAAGGAAAGGAGAGAAATAGAGTTAAAATTTTCCCACGAGTTGGATTTTTGTTTTGGTTTGGTTTTTGATATAAAATCTTGCAGTGTTGCCCAGGTTGGCCACCGGTAGTTTTGTTTTTCATTTTATTCAGGGTGGCAAACTGCCCTTTAACTGGACATTTGCTCCACTTACGTTTATTATAGTACAGGGTATATTTAGGTTTATATCTCTCATTGATTTTTTTGTTTGTTTGGTTGGTTTGTGATTCCTTTTTAGTGCTGGGGATTGAACCCCAGGCCTGTACCACTAAGCTATACCCTCAGCCCCCACATCTCCCATATTGTCTTGTGCTTTTCTATTTATCTCATCTATTTTTATTCTGCTTCTCTCATTATTTACTTTTATGGGGTTGAGTGGGATTTTTTTATCATTCTGTTTTTCTCTTCCTTACTTAGGACATTTTAAAAACTATTTTTCAGAATTGTCAGTATATTCTTTAATTTTTTTTTTTTTTCTTCTTTTTTTGGCGGTACTGGGGATCAAACTCAGGACCCTGCGCTTGCTAGGCAGGAGCTTATTCCAGTATATTCTTTAATAACAACAAAATGCTTGCTTGATTTATTGGGGTGTAACTTTCCTGTCTGTTTTCTGTAAAACACAAAGACCTTAATACTGTAATAACATTCATTCTCTCGGTCTGTATGTTATTGTTGTTTTATGTTTCTCTTTTTAAACTGAAGGTATTATTTTATTTTGTACACTTCTTAGACCTTTCACCTGGGCTCCTTCTCTACCTGAAGTAATTGTGTTAGAACTTTCTATACTGAGAGTCTGCTAATGACAGACACATTTTTTGCTTGTGTGAGAATGTCTTTGTTTCAGCCTCACTCATGGAAGATGTCTTCTTCTCTGGCTTAGAATTCTGGGCCAACAGTTCTTTCTCTCAGCACATGAAGAATATTATTCAAGTCATCCTTCCACTGACTTCCAGCTTCCATTGTTTTCTTGAAAGTCAATTGTGAGACTCACCATTGTGCTTTGAAGCTAATGTGTGATTTTTCTCTGGTCATATTTGCTGCTGTTGTTGCAGGACTGAGGATTGAACCCAAAACTTACACACTGAGCTGCATCACCAATACTTTTTAAAATTTTTGTTGTAAGATAGGGTTTGGCTAAGTTGCCCAGGCTAGGCTCTAATTTGTGATGCTCTTATCTCAGCATCCCCTGGTGTTGGGATTAGGATTACAAGTATTTAGCACTATACCCAGCCAGCTATTTTTAGTATCTTTTATCAGTTATGAAAAATTCTGATGTCACTTTAAATACTGCCTTTGCACAGATCTCTTTCTCTTCTGAGATCTTGGTTAGAACTTTGTCACTGATTCTTACCATGTTGTTAAACTGCTGTATTGTTTGTTTCTTCCGATCTGTCTCTGCTACAATCCGAGTAATTTCATCAGATCTGGACTTCAGCTCACTTATTCCTTCAGTGGGGATAGCCTGTTGTTAAACTTTTTCGTAAAGTTTTCAATTTAGTGTATTTTTCCTTGCTTTTAATACTTTTTTTTTTTACTTGGTATCCTTTATAATTTTTATGTCCTAAAAATACTTTGAAACAATCTCCTGTATTTAGATATAGTTAGCAAAGTTATTGTATATATCACTTTTTTTGTTTTTTGGTTTGGTTTGGTTTTTATGAGTCAGGGTCTTGCTGTATAGTTCAGGCTGGCCTTCAACTTGCTTACCTAACCCAGGCTGACCTCAAACTCAGGGCAGTCCTCCTGCCTCAGCCTCCTGGGTGCGGGGATTACAGGCATGTGACGCTATGCCTGGCTTATGTATTTCTTTTTATAATTCTGTTATCAAAAGTCTTTAGAGATTTGTTTCTGCCATCTGGCATTTCTGGTGAATTTTGCTCATGCTTTGTATTCTTCTTTTATGCTTAGTTATTCAGCTACTTTTTTTTTTTTTTTTTTTTTTTGCGGTACTGGGGATCGAACTCAGGATCCTGCGCTTGCTAGGCAAGCGCTTATTCCACTGAGCTATATCCCCAGCCCCCAGCTACTTGTTTGCCTTGAGGTTTTACTTGTGGAAATTATTTGAAGTCTGTAACAAAAGACAGGTTTCTCCAGAGAGATTTGGGATTTGTTTCTGTTAAGATCACTCTAAATTAAATTCTCAGCTGGAGGTTTTATAAATTCTGGGAAGATCCCCTTGAGACCTGGCTCATAGATCCAATTCTCAGGAGTATATTTTCTTTCCTCTGATCATAAGAATATTGTAAGACCATAGATTTTTCTCTGTAGTCCTCAGGAGGGATTGCTCCATGCAGGAGTACCAGGGGGTGTATGTATGTGCATGTATATGTACACACACGTGCATACATGTGTGATTTTTCAATTGACCCTCACTTGCCTTGCACCCAGGAGCAGTTTCCCATCCCTTTCACTCAATTCCTCCACCTCGACAGACCAGAGCCCTATTTTCTATTCACCATCTGGCACTTGAGGCCCAGAAAACCTATTGTTTCTTTAGTAGTTTTCAGTAGGAAAGTCAGCCCAAGTTCCTAGCCTGCCTTGTTCAAGCTAGGATCCTTTAAGCCTTTCTTCTAAGACAGTTCTGTCTTAGTCACTCTCTGACACAGTTTCCAACACCCACAACTTTTAAAGGCAGAGAGATTTATTTCGGTTCACCTTTTTTACAGGTTTCAGTTGACAGTCAGCTGGTTCTAAGGCAGGAAGGCACGGTGGAGAGGCACAGCAGAGGAAAAGCTGCTTATACCATGGTAGCCAGGAGGCAGAGAGGACGAGGAAGTGGGGGATAAACCCTTCCAGGTCATGCTGCCAGTGGCCCACCTCTTCCGACCAGGCCCCACTTCCTAACGTGACATTTAGCAACATCACGAAACCCATACGTATGAGTGTGCCTTGGACTCTTGGGGAATATCTAGATAAAAACCACAACTATTCTCTCTCACCTTGGATTAAAAGTCTGAAAATCAGAGCCTTCTGTTTCTGTTTTGGTAAGGAGGGTTGAATCCAGGGCCTTTGCACTGAGCTACATCTCCAGCTCTTTTTTAGTTTTTTTGAAATAAGGTCACTAAGTTGCTCAGACTGGCCTCAAACCTGCAGCCCTCCTGCCTCAACCTGCCAGAGTTCTGGGATTACAGATATGTGCCACCACACTCCACTGTCCTTACTTTGTAATCTTTGTGCATTTTCGTGTTATAATTGTCTCATCTTTTCACTTTCCAGCAATTTCCAATTTTTCTACAATGAATAAGTATTACATAAAATTAACAAAATGTGAATTGTTCCTAGAAAATTAAAATGTTCTGAAAGCATCGGCAGTAGCAGTGTTGAAGTTTCGCCTCCCCTGATCCCTCGCCTCCCTCAGCACCCTTTCTGAAGCACTAGTGTGCCCTAGAGGACCTGGTGCATTTAAAAGAGAGTGTAGAAGGCAGAACTCCCCTGGGAACCCATGACCCCCTTTTTTGTAGATATGTGGGCATTGCCAGCGTCACCTTGCTAGTTTGCCCCTCCCAGGGGAAGGTTCTGGGGGGCTTCGTGTCCCAGCCCCACCCCATGGACTGTAAGATGCTCTTTGTCCCTGGAGTCTGGCTGAAGACTTGTTCTTTTACTGTGCCTAGGCAGAGGACAAGAAATAGTTCCTAGCTGGACTGTGAGTGATCAGGCGGACACTAAAATTCATAAATAAAAAGGCTTGTCCAGAATTGACGATGAGGAAGTCCTCATGTTGTATGCAGGATTGTACCACAAGCTAGGCAGAGTGATGCTTCTGTGGTCCCAGCGCTCAGGAGTCTAAAGTAGGGGTTGTGTGAGCCCTGGAGCTCAAGGCCAACCTTGCAACCGAGCAAGACCCACCCAGTCTCAAGAGAAAAAGGACTGAATTAATTGTAAGAAAACATTCATTGTGTTGGATCGACGTGATCAGTGCACAGAGGATGCATGGATGGAAATAACATAAATTTTATTATAGTTATTAACTATATATAATAAAAATTTTAAATGTTCATTGAAATGTAATTTATAACAGCAAAATTTTCAACTCATTTTAATTGGCTTCACCTACTTTTGAATGTATTGAATCAGTTTAATAAATTATGGTATACACCTAAAAGGTACTAGGCAGCCATAAACATGATGATATACGGAAGCAGGCATGATGGTGCATGCCCTTGGTGCCAGCTTCTCAGGAGGGCGAGGCTGGAGGATCACTGAACCCACAAATTGGAGACCTACCTGGGCAACATGGAGAGCTGCCATCTCAAAGGAAAAACAATATAGAAGATGGAAAAAACACTATAGTACATTAGGTGAAAAACGTAAATCGATTCCATTTTTATACCTAAGAATGAAGGTGGCATGCTAAGGGTTTTTGAGTCCTGAGATCGTGGTGTGCGGTACTATAATGGTGGATCCATGTCGTGTTTTGTCAGCACCTATTGCATGTACAGCACAGAGTGAACCCTACTGTGAACTTGGGCTTGGGGAGATAGCGACTTGTCACTGTAGATTCATCCCTGAAACAAGTGTGCCGCATGAACAGTAGAGGAGGTGCTGTGTGTTGGCAGCACACAGTGCAAGGAACTCCATACCATCTAGTCAGTTTTGCTCTGCACCTGAAAGTGCTCTTAAAATTGAAAAAAATAAAAAGGACGTTTGTACCCAGTAGGTATTAGCCATGATGATACTTAGTAGTATATTGTCTTGGTTACTTTTTTCTCATTGCTGAGAAAAAATAGCCAACGCCCGAAATGAAGGAAGGAAAGGTTTATTTAGCTTACAGTTTGTGGAGGCTTCAGTCCATACTTGGCTGGCTCAGAGGCAGAGTGGCACGTGGCAGAGGGCAAATGTTCATGGCTGCAGAACACAGCAAAAACAACCAGCAAAAGGGAGGAATGGTGGCAAGCAGCCTCTTTTCTTCCCTTCCATTGTAAATAAGCTACTCTCACCCAGGGGGCCTGAACCTCTCACACAGTCTCCATGCCCTCCTCTTCCACAGGCTCAGGGTATGTACAAAATAAACACTTTGGCTTCCTGCTGAGTCACTCAGCCAAAGCTCTAGACCCCCAAGTTGACACAATGTATAAATCATGACAATAACAATAAGGTGATACGGGGCGGGGGTCTAGCTCAGCGGCATAAGTGCTTGTCTGGCAAGCACAAGATCCTGAGTTCCAATTCCAGGTACAAAAGAAAAGTGGTATGTTTGTATACGTGCTTTTCTGTATTTTCCAAATTTTCAGCCACTTTTATTTTCTTCTCTCTCTCTCTCTCTCTCTCTCTCTGTCCTCAGCCCTATTTTTACATTTTAATATTTTTATTCTAAGACAAGACCTCACTAATTTGCTTGGCCTGGGCTCAAACTTGATAGCCTGCCTCAGCCTCCCAGGGTGCTGGGATGACAGATATGTACTACCATGCCCATATGTAATTTTCACAGAAAAAGATAGTTCTTTACACAAGAAACAGTGCAGGTCCCTCACCCCAGGTGTCCTCAGTGGTGACACTGCTTGCTTGCTTCTCTCTGACAGGGCCACCTGAGCGAAGGGTACGGACAGCTCTGCAGTATCTACCTCAAACTGCTGAGAACGAAGATGGAGTACCACACCAAAGTGAGTCTCTGTGCCCCGCAGGGAGGGTGAACCACACGCCCCAGGCATATGGGAGGCAGTGGGGTAGTGCGGTCAGGCCTCCAGATGCACAACATGGGGACAGACAGGCTTTGACCTTCGTGCTCTGAACCTCCCATTAGCCTTTCACAACAGAGGCCCCGTGTCCACCAGGCTGCCTTGGGGAATCGTCACCACGCCCTCATTCTGCTGCTAATAAAAACAGCTCCTAAGGAATATCCACGTCAAACCTGCTTTTAATTCTCGACTTGGTCAGTGTTTCTGCATCCCTCGGTGCAGGGACACTGTGCAGGGGAGCAGAGGACGGACGTAAGCTAAGGAGCTGGGGTCTGCTCCGGGAGCTGCACAGGGCTGTGGGGAGAAGGGCTTCCACTCATCGGGCCTGTAACAGCATGAGGTCTCGGTCAGGAAGGGCCGGTTTCTGACCTCGGGCCATGTGTGAGTCAGGTGGAGCAGGAGCCACCTGTGGGGGAGAAAGCTTAAGTCCAGGAGGAAATGGAGAAGGGAAGAAATTGTGGAAATCCTGTGCACTCGTGTCTTTATCTCTGCTGCTTGTGATGAATTTGAACGGTAGCTTTGACTTGTCGACACTGTTGTCTTCTGTGAAGCATGTCCTCACCTCACAGCAGCCGTGTGGCATAGGTGTCATACCTTGGGAAATGCCATGTAGAGAGTGCTTGTGCCCCCAGCCCCCTCATCTGGCTGCTCCGTGGTGAAGCAGGGATTCAAATCCAGGCCCGCCAGACACCACAAACACCCTGTGCCCCATGGCTGCCCTCCCTGCCCTCCATCTATATCACTGAGCAGCCACTGTGAGCCAGAGTGAGGAGGCTCACGGCGAGGCCTTGCCTCACCCTGGCCTCTGGTCTCCCCGTAGCAGGAGGCGGGCCTGGCCACTCTGGCATAGCTAAGCTCAGGCTTGGAGAGCAGTGGCTGCCTGGGCTGCATGATGCTCTGCTCCACGGCACAGCCCTCTGGCTGCTGCTGGTAGGGAATCCAGCAGGCCCGGTCGGTAAGAATACAGGTTAAAGATGGAGACAAGCAGGACTGGGGCCCCTGGCCTGGGGTCCCGAGAGCACAGCACTGGTGTCCTGAGCCTGAAGTCCTCTGTCTGCCCGGCTTCTAGACCACAAGCAAGTACAGTCTGGGTTGGCTGAGTGAGGGACAGGATGGAGATGCAGGGAGGGAAAGTCCTGGGCATAGAAGGAGGGTGGTCCTTCTCTGATAGCAGGAAGAAGGAGGGAAGCGGAGGACTGGAAGCTGGGAAGGGAATGGGCAGCAGGGCCTGAGGCCTCATGCTGAGGGCGGCAGCGCAGGGTGGGACACTGGGTATGAGTGGAGCTGGTACCAATGGGCAGGGGTCGGGCAAGGGATCCGATGCCAGGACTGTTAAAGAGCACTGTTACAGCCTGATGTGTGCCCCCCCATTCCTGTATTGAAATCCCAGTCTCCAGGGTGGTGAGCTTAGGGGGTTTTAAGGTCATGAGGTCATTTCTGTCCACCTTATGAGGGACAAGTCAGAATGTGGCCCTCGGGCATCGAGAATTGCAAAATCAATGCCTGCATTCAGCCTGAGCTGACAGAGATGGATGCAAAGGCCGGAGAGTGCGAAAGAATGGTGACACCAGCTGTGAGCCCTTCTTCGGGGACATTTGACAGCTGGTCCTAGGTGCAGAGCATGTGATGAGCATCCAGGCCCAGCGAGGCTTAGTGGCAGTGTGACAGAAGGTGGCTTCTTAGACAGGAGGGGTGGGGGGACTGGGCCACCAGCCCTAATGTCTTGATGACGTGAGGAAGCAGCCAGCAGAGGGCCAAGGAGGCTGGGAGAAGAAGAGACCAGCAGGGTGAGGCCCAACTGCTGCAGAGTGAAGGCTGTGGTGCAGAGGCCTCTGAGAGACAGTTACAGGTGACTGCAGGTCCCAAATGGGTGTCAGTAGCCAAAGGTACTGGAATTGTAGAGGCAAAGATTGTGACCACAGGGTGCAGGACCCAGCTGCCGTGAAGGAAAGCTGTGGCCTGGGAGCCAGGGACTTGGGTGAATGCAGTGCAGTGACCACAAGATGGGCTGTATTTGTGGAGTAGAGACACGCGGGGACTGAGAAGGACGGCCGCAGCCTTGGTAGGCAGCACGGGAGAGGATGAACTCCTACAAGGTGCCATAGCCCTCTTCCACAGGGCAGAGGTGAGGCCAGAGCCTTCCCCAAAATCCTGGGACAGCAGCAAGCTGGAGGAGAGGCTGGCAGCTGGAGAGCCCTGCCTGTGGGCCCCTGACACCCCGGATGGGGGTGGAGGCTGCTAACAGTTCCTGGTGAAGGGTGGGGTGTCATGGCCACACTCACAGAGTGTGAGGGAATGGGAGCCAGGATCCAATGTTTCCTGTGGCCTGGGGTTTCCCCACCCACAGAGCAGCCGCCGGCTGGGACTTGCTGGTAGGAGGCTGGAAGAGGGGACCCCCAAACTTTGGAGCCCCATTGGTCACTTCCAAAGGATGGGAAGTAGAGACAAGGCAGGGACAGAGGTAAACTGTCAAAATAATTCAAATTTGTGTGCATATAGGTGGGTGGGTGGGAGTGTATGCAGTGCCTGGGCTGGAACCCAGGCCCTTATACCTGCTAAGCAAGCACTACACCACTGAATTCCACTCCCAGCCTGCAGGTCTGGGTCATAAGGCCCAGGAGGCCAGATGCCAACTGGCCGTGAACTGGTATCTTTATGTGCCTTGCATAGGTAGGCGGGCTTGGGGCTGACAGTGCACCGTTTAGCCACAAAGAAGTCACCTGCCCAGGGTGCCCACGCCTACAGAGACACCTGATCTCGCTAATCTGTCCCGCGGGAAATAATTCACAGCAATGCCAGCCTCACCAAGGTGCACCCCTGACTTGACTGTAGGTCCAGGCCCCCATGGGCCCTTGCTTGCACCCAGTTCAGCCCACTGTTGCTCTCTGTACCCAGAAGCCACCCAGGTTTTTTACTCAGAATGACCCAAGTCCATACTGCAGCTCCTGGCCAACTGACTCAACCCAGTCCCAGGGTCCTCAGTTCCAAATGAGAACAGCTTCCTGCCTGTGGACTGCCGTGAGGAAGGGGAGAGGGTGCCTGGCAGGTGTGCGGCCTTGTCTCTTACACCTGCCTTCGCAGTCTTGCTCCCCACTGTGTTCCACAACCAAGCTTCCTGGCCCTAGCTCCCGCTCTCATGCCTGGTCAGCTCATCCCAAGGCCGGTGAAAACCCAGGAGTGTGGCCTTCCCTAGACTCTCAGATGCAGTAGGTCTGCCAGGGGCCTGGGAATTTACTTTGCTGGCATATTCCCTGGGTACACACCTGATGAACCACAGCGGAAGCTGGGGTGGAATAAAGAAAGATGAGGACCTCCTCCTGCCTGCCTCCCGTATCTCCGGGTTCCTGTCAGAGAAGACGTTTACTCTGGAGCTCGGAGACCACCCTGATGGGCTGGCTGCCCATCCGTGGCCTGCGCCCTTGTCCCGTGGCTCCATCCACTCCATGTGAACCATGTGGACAAAGAGGGCACAATATAATACTCTGCAATTATTTCTCTCAACTTATTATGTGACCTTCCTTGCCTTGTCATTTGTTTCACTAATTATGTTTTGTAAAAGCTGAGAAAAGAATGGGTGTCCTTTCTTGAACTCAGCAGCATCTCCAGGAAAGGGGAAAGGACCATGGGGAACTTGGGTAGAAAGTGGAATGGACCAGGGGTGGATGGCTGTGCACTGCCGTGTGAACAGGAGATGGCTGACAGGCAAGCGCTGCCCCCCTTGGGGTGCATTGTACCGAGGAGAGAGACCTCAAGGAGGATCCCTCTCCCTGCCTGGAGGGGTGACGCAGAGCGGGTGTTCTTTGCTGTGAGCCAGTTATGGGTTCTGTGTGTGAGGTCACGTGCGCTGGCCCTACCTGCCTGAGAAGCGTGTGGACGCCCTTAGGTGTATCTGCTGCACACATTCGGCGCAGACAGCTAGCTGCTTAATTTTTGTCAGGCTCCTCATGTGCCCTGGTCTGACTTTTCTCTGCTCCCTTCCAGAATCCCAGGTTCCCAGGCAACCTTCAGATGAGTGACCGGCAGCTGGACGAGGCTGGGGAAAGTGACGTTAACAACTTGTAAGCAGTGACCCTCATGCTCTGGATGTGGTGGGGGAGAAACTTATGATTTTGTTACTTCCTATTAGGGCTATAGAGGGAAGGTCTGATGGCTGGGGCAGAGGCTGGGCGGGGACAAAACTCCCTCAGTGACATGGCCCTTGGCCACTTACTGCTGATGCCGCAACCAGAGCCTCTGCCTCACACCCAGGCTTCCCTCTGTGTCGCTCTCCCCTCCCGACCGAACACCAGTACCTGTCCTTTGTTATGTTTGCCATGTCCCTGTGGATTCTGTCCTGCATGGTCTTCTAGTGGCCTCAATACCCATGAGGTTGGGAACTGACCATTCGAGCTGGGATGTGTGTGTGCACATATGTACTTGTGCTCAAACGTGCGGTGGGGGACAGAGCAGGCATACAGGGTGTGGGGAGGGCCGGGCAGGGGAGAGGCTAGTGGGCTGTGGCTTGGTGGTAGAGGGAGCAGCATGGGGAAGGCCCTGGGTCTGATCACCGGTACCCATCCTTCAACACACAAGCCCATCCACCTGCCTTGCGCCCGTGGGATTGACGTGCTCTCTCTTCTCGGGTCCAGCTTCCAGCTAACAGTGGAGATGTTTGACTACCTGGAGTGTGAACTGAACCTCTTCCAAACTGGTGAGTCTCTTTGCTCCCATCGCCTGGTTCCCAGCTGGGCTCCCCACTTGGTACAGCCGACGCAGCCCTCGCTCACCCCACCGCCGCTGTGCACACGAGTGAGGCTGTTCATGCCTCTGCTGCCTCATTCCTCATGCCTGGAGGGGCTGGAGCTCTTACGTGATTTCAAAGCTGGTAGTTTTGTATCAGACAGAAAGGTCCTGCAGGCCTCGCTCCTGAGGCCTGGGTCTCTGAGATCCTATAGATCAGTCTCGCCTCTCTGACAGTCGCAGTCTGTGGCCGCAGCCCAGGCTGTCCTTTGCCTCCTTCTTGTCTCATCAGAGCTGGACTGATCCTCAGGCTTCTGCTCAGAGTGCGTGGCTTATGTCTGCTGCTTAGTTGATAGCCAGATCCTCAGGGGCAGCCCATGAAGGAATCCCTGCTCAACTGGCAGGGGCAGCTGCCGCCCTGCCAGGCTCCCATCTGCCGAGGTTTCAGGTGCTTCCTGACCCCAAGCTACTAAACTTTCCAGACAAGCCTTGACCACTGCCTTTCTGCAGCATCTCTCTTCCCCTCCCCTTCCCGCTGGGCTCTGCTCCTTTCTCTGAGGGACACAGTAGCCCAAGTCCTAAGATTCCTGGTGTTCCTAGACAAGGGTGTGAGAAGAGGAGCAAGTGGCACACTGTGAGCATTCTTGCACATGCTGGGCGCCATGCCTAATCCTGGGCTTGGGCCTCTCATCCTCAATGGCAATTTCCTTGAGAGTGTGCAGCCATGCAGCAAAAGCCTCCTGCGAGTGTGTTCTGTTGCAGCGCTGGTCAAGGTCTGTGCCAGTGCAGAGGTTCCCTAATACTTTGACCAATCAGTTCAGCACAGAATATGCGCAGAGGAACCCCAGAAACAAGGAGAAATCATGATTTGTGGAAAAAAGAAGATAGCAGGCAGATAGCAATGTATTTGAGTAGGGCCTTATATACAAGTCAATAAGTACACTGGGTACAGTGGTTCACGCCTATAACCCCAGTACTCGTGAGGCCAAGGCAGGAGGATTGCCATGAGTGCAAGGCAAACTTGGGCTAGCTAGGCTGGTCCTGAACTACCTAGTGAGACCCTGTTTCTTTAAAAAATAAAATGAAATAAAAGTCAATAAATACGTAATAATAAAATACAGATTGTATGTGGGCTCAGTCCTATGGCATTACCAGTCAGGTGAGAGAGGTGGTATAGATGTATCCATTGTTCTTTTTAATGTATTGGAAGTACTTGCATAAAAGAATATGAACAGAGCTGGTGCAGTGATGCATGCCTTTAATCCTAGCACTTGGGAGGCTGAGATAGAATCCTAAGTTTGAGTCCCATGTGGGTAACTAAGCACAGACCTTGTCTCAAAATACTGTAAAAGAATAAAAATATTTTAAGAGAATAAAAGTACCAAGGCCCTGGCTTTCATCCCCAATAGTTGTGAAAAAGAAAGCATGAACCAAGGCTGGGGATGTAGCTTGACCACAGATTGCCACCTAACCTACAGTGGGTGGACTTAGGGCTTTCCAGCTTTTGAGATGGTGTGAAGATCCCAGTGCAGCCTGTTACACAAAATAAGCTTTGCGTTAAAGGGTTTTGCCGAACTGTAGAGTAATGTAAACGTGTCCTGCACACACTTAAGCTAGCCCACACTGAGCTGGGATGCGCCATGAGTTCTGTGTATTAAATGAAGATGTTTTTATCACTATATTTTATTTATAATAGATTTAACTGGGACATAGCCCCA
The DNA here is from genome assembly GCA_004027595.1 of Dinomys branickii. NCBI lineage: Eukaryota > Metazoa > Chordata > Mammalia > Rodentia > Dinomyidae > Dinomys > Dinomys branickii. The sequence continues at coordinate 31,418 of PVLD010009381.1, forward strand.
CCATAAGTTGAGGAACATCTGTATATAAATTGATTATAATTAAACAGTTCATGGAAGCCAAGTCCTAGCTGGGTGCAGCAGCACACACCTATAATTCCAACTACTCAGGAGACTGAGGCTGGAGGATTTTAAGTTAAGGGCCAGCATGGGAAACTTAGCAAGTCTTCAAAGTCTTCGTCTGAGAATAAAAATCAAAAACCAAAAGGCTTGGGGGTATACTGTAGCTCAGTGGTAGAGCACTTGCCCAGCATGTGTGAGGGCCTGAATTCAGTCCAAGTGCTGGGAGAAAAAAAGTCAGGTCGTCAGGTGCATTAGCCATAACTCAGGCAGGCACATATTGAGGACATTTCCATCATCACAGGAATTTGTCGGGGGGATTCTGGTGCATGCTAAAGCTTGACAGCTGCTGAGCTAGCGCATGCAGTCTCCAGCCCTGGTTGCATGTTCAAATCACTGGAAAACTACCAAGGCCTCAACCCTACCCCTGACCAGTTCAAACACAGTGGAAGTATGAGGAGCTGCAGGGGTATGGCTGTGTGCCCACAGTAGTCCTAATGAACCTCGAGGCCAGAAAGTTCCCCTTCTTGTTGGGCTCACAAGACCCTCAGAGGCATGTGCTCCTGTGACCATAGCCCCAGAGAGGTTGAGTGACTTTCCTGCAGCCACCCTGCTGTAGATGGTGCTGGGCGCCAAGAGGTGTCTCTGGAAGGCTCTGGGAAGCGGCGAGCAGCCCAGGAGATGGAGCCCGCTGCAGTTCCTGCCAGCGTGGTGCCTGAGGAGGCCAGGAGACATGGGTGGCTGCCTTGCAGTGACAGCTGCTCTTAATTTGTCTTAAGAAGGAAAGCTGCCTTTTAATTAGAACCGTTTGGGATTTTTTTCAGCTGCCAGACTAACCCTGTTACAGGGAGGCTAGGGAGACAGAGCACATGCGACTCTGGGCTTCCCTCCGGCAGCTCCGCCCACAAGGGGAACCTCTGGGAAAGTTGTGTCATTGCCTGCGATGTGCAGAGTCCCCAGGGACAAAGGGCAGCTGGTGCAAGAAGGAAAGTCGGCCTGGCCAAGGGTGAGCTGAGGGTCTGCAGCCAGGCGTCAAGTTGCTGGGTACAGGGACTCTGGCAGGGCTGACTGTAGAGGAATTGCAGGAGCAGCAGGAGAGGAAAACAGCATTTCTCCTGACAGCTCCTCCAGGGCCTGGGTCAGCCTTAGAGCCCACTGGGTCAGCTCGCAGGCCCTTTTCCTTGGCCCTCCTGAGCTCTTCAGTTGTCACCCAGGGCTCCTGCTTGTGTTCCCCGCTTTCAGTGTCCTGAGAACCAAGTGACGAATCACAGCTGAATAATTCCCTTTCTTCCCTGATCAATGTCTGGTATGATTGCCAGATTTGGTGCTTCCGAAGCACAGGGGTTACCATCAGACTGTGTTCATGCACAGGCTCAAAACAGGCAAAATGGACTCTGGGTCAGTAAACCAGGCTCAGTCAGCAGTATTCCAAAGCAAGCCAGAGTGGCTAGCTCCTCAGCTCCTTCCCACCCTGGAAGTCGGCTCCCGATAGAGCTGAGGGCTGACCGTGAACAGTGCTCCCCCTCTCCGGAGAGCAGAAACTATGAGCGATATGTTTGTCCAAAGATGCAGACTCAGAAAGCTTCTCAGAGGCAGGAAGGAAGGGAGCCTCCCAGAGCAACAGTTGCTCTCCCAGGTTGTGAGCAAATCTCTTCTTTCCTGGGCTGTCATGCAGGCTCTGCATAGGGTAGACCCTCGCTCACCTGTTCATGGCATACCAAGCATCTGGCCCATCGTTAGCAAAGGCGTTGGATCAAACCACTTATCTCAGGTGGCCACTTTCTTGGCTTTGTGACTGCCATCAAGTGACTTAGGTTCTTTTTTTTTTTTTTTTTTTTTTGTCTTTTTGAGACAAGGTCTTGCTATACAGTTCAGTCTGGCATTGAGCTCACTTTGTAGCCCAGGCTGGTCTCAAACTCACAACAATCTTCCTGCATCAGCCTCCCTAGTGCTGGGATTATAGGCATGTACTACCACAGCCGGCATTAGGTTCCATTTCTACACCTATATAGTGAGGACAACTTTCCTGTCTCAGGGAGGTCATAATGGTTAACTGACTTAGAGGAGATAATGCATGCACAGGATGTGTGCACCCAGTGTATGCTGGGCCCCCACCTTTACAGAGCCCCCTACAATTGCCTTGTCCTATTGTTTTTCTCCTTTTGTGTCCCAGTGTTCAACTCCTTGGACATGTCCCGCTCCGTGTCAGTGACAACAGCTGGGCAATGCCGCCTCGCCCCGTTGATCCAGGTAATCCTGGACTGCAGCCATCTCTATGACTACACTGTCAAGCTTCTCTTCAAACTCCACTCCTGTGAGTACACAGGCTGTAGCCGCTTCTTGCGCCCTGGGCTGTGGGAGGATCGAAGCTTGAAGATGCCCCTGGAGCGGTGCACCCCTTTCAGTACCCTGGGCTTTCTGCTTCTGATACAAAAGACCCTGGAGCTCCTGACCATTGTGAGAGCAGGGCCCAAGTTTTGGTGTCTGCAGGCCGATCTACCATGCCAACATTCCTCAAGGCTATTGCGTGTTCCAGAACCCATACAAAAGTCTGGCTAGACCTATGTGAGCTAAGGCAGCGATCTCCAAACTGTCAGCACCATCACTTTATGCGGATGGAGTTTGATGCAGGCATAGGCAATGTGGAGCTGCTCAAGTAAGTGGAGGACTGAGCCTGCCTCACAGCAAGTCCCTAATGATCGTAGAGAGCATTCTATAGTTTATGTACTTCCTGTTTAAAATGATGTGTCTGGGCTAGACTCCCTGCTTTAGGAAGTCTCTGGTGGGATCTGTATTGTTAATGTACATCACCATATAAATCTGACAGGCCATACTCCAAGGTGGCCGCCATGAAGGGTATACTCAAGCGGAGATATGCATGATGGAAAACCAGGAAAAACCAAGACTTGGATGGATGCAGTCAAGGGTTTGCAGCACGGAAGGGACACAGCTGTGCTTTGCAAGTGTGGGGCAAGGGTTACTCCACAGCTGTGGTCCCTGGCCAGTCATGAATCAGGGTGTCTGATGAGACAAGGGGAGCAGCACCTAATGGACCCAACCAGGAAGATTGAGGTTTGCTGTTTTAGGGCTTAGAGAGGCTTTGGAGCAGTGAATGTGCCTGGAGGGAGTGGAGAGGGTAGGCCAAATCCCAAGAGAAGGGAGATGGTTTCTACGATGTTACAGAATGTAGCCATGTAGAACAGCGCTAGTTTCCTGCAAGGCAGTGGGTTTTTCGAAGAGGCAAGTAATTATTTAAATTATTTAAAGGCTTTTCTATAAGCAGGGTAGTCCATGAGACCCACATTGCTGGCCTCTGGGCAGGGGAACTGCAGCTGGGAGAGGGTAAGGAACCCTAGACAGTACAGGTTAAGTGTCCCTTATCCAAAGTGCTTGGGGTGTAGCAGGTTTGGAATTTCTCGGAATTTAGAATGTTTGCACAGACTTTCCTGGTTTGATGTCCTTAATCCCAAAATCCAAAGGCTTAAAATAAGTGTGGGTGTCAGACCATTTCAGTGTCAGTCATTTGGGTTTCTGATTTTCAGATTAGGGATTCTCAAGCTGTATATCCATCTCTAGAAATAAATATTTATTTTTGTTTCAGATATACAGAAGAGTTGCAAAACAATACAGAGAATTCCTTTCCCCCCATACCCAGTTCCCTCTCCTTTTCTTTTTTTTGGTTTGTCTTTTGGGGGTTCTCTCTTTTGAAACATGGTTTTACTATGTAGTTCAAGCTGGCCTTGAACTTGGTGTGTATACCAGGCTGGCCTTAAACTCACAGTGATCCTCCTGCCTCAGCATCCTGAGTGCCAAGGTTACAGGCATTCACCACCACAGCCAGCTTGTTGATATTTTAGTGTGGTATATTTATTTGTCACAGCTAAAGAACTAGTAGTGAGTCTGTTCTTTATTCAGATTTTGTTTGTTTTTAATTAGTGAGGTTTCCACAGTTTTTACCCTTTCTCTATGCTGGGATCCCACCCAGGATACCACACAACAGTCATCTTTTTTTTTTTTTTTTTTTTTTTAATTTTTTCTGGTACCGGGATCAAACTCAGGACCTTGCACTTGCCAGGCAAGCACTTATGCCACTGAGCTATACCCCCAGCCCCTTCACAACAGTCATCTTGTCTTTTAGACTGTAACATTTTCTTAGATTTTCCTTGTTCTTGGTGAAGGTTCTGAGTATTAGTCAGATTTTTCTGTAGAATACCCCTCAATTCTGTTTCTTTGGACGTTTTTCTCATGATGTGACCATGGTTAAAGGTTCTTATCCCAGAGATAAAGCGCCATTTTAGTGTACCGTACACTTCTGCCCCACGCTTTTGCCCCACAGCCTCGGTACTAGGCCCCAGGGCAACTCTTGGCCAGGGGAGGCCACAGGCCCACAACAGCTGGCCTTCTCTGTAGCCCCACTGTTGTTTGCTGACCTTCTGGCCCTCCTGGCTCACAATCCTTCCAATTTCCCCCAGGTCTCCCAGCCGACACTCTGCAGGGCCACCGGGACCGCTTCATGGAGCAATTCACAAAGTAAGTGGCTCAGGCAGGAATGAGGGCCATCAAAACATGCTATCAAATCCATTAATCCACACAAGGCTGTGTGCCGTGAAACCCTTAGGGTGGCAGTGTCTGTATTTTAAGGTGATGATATGACAGGAAGTGGCTAGGACAGCAGTAAACCTACCAGTGGCTGGGAAGTTACTAGACCTCTGAGAAGTCCCATAGCAGGAGATAGGAGAGCGATGTCACCTGTCACGTGTTGCCTGCTCTGTGTCAGGTCATCCTCTTCTCTGTGTCCTCCTCCTGTGTTCCCTGGCCTGCTTCCATCTGCATGCCCACAGCTCCCAAGTGTGTATCTGCGGCCAGACCTGCTCAGTCGTAGCCTCCTATACCCATTTTGACACCTGTACTTGAGATTTAAATCCCATACTGAACTTCAGGTGTTCCTGGTGAACCATTTTCCTCCCAGTCTTTTCTGTCTCAGTAAAAGCTGCTGTCAGCCTGGGCTCCTGCCCCATGTTAGATCCCTCCACAGATTCAGTCAATACCATATAAGTGCATCTTGCTCCGACTGGGTTTCCATCTTTCAGCTACTACTGCTGCCTGCCAGGCCTCTCCAGTGCTTCCTGTCCCCCCCTCGCAGTGCTCTTCCAACCTGGCCACCTTTGGGCATTTTTTGTCACCCCAGAAAGGCACTCTCAGGTCCCCTTAGTCAAGTCACATTTTTTTCACTGTCTCCTGTTCCTCCAGTTCCACCCTACCTCATATCCTCAAGCACCCTGTTCGTTTCCCCCACAAGTTCTTAGCACAATTTTATGTTTGTTTGACCATTTTGTCCACTGCTATATCCATAGCATCTGACAAACAGCAGTCAGTGAAGCGTGCAGCGCCTGGTAAACCCTGTGATGAACCAGGGCACCAGTAAGTTAGCTCTGTAGTCCAGGAGAGACAGAGATGTCTGGCTGAGGAGCGGATCCTGCCGGTGCCCTCGAGGGGAGACAGGAGAGACCAATGAGGATGGCTCCTCCCCACAGTCAGGGTCCCAAGAAGAGGTGGGAATGGAGCAGGGAGCTGCAGGGGCCACTGTGACATGGCACTAGCGATAGATGATAACACTGTGGTTTCTCCTGTTCGCTTCTTCATTCCCGATCACGACTCCTCAACCCTGAGCTTTCAGTCTGGCTGGTTCCCCAGAGAAAGCAGCTCAGGGTTCAACAAGCCTCCCATCTGCCTCATCCCACTGGGAAAGCCTGGTACATAGTCGATAATAAATGACTTACTAAATCCTAGGAGACAGGCCCTGGGGCTGATTTCCTGGAATGTGAAATTCCGGTAGCTTGCAAAAGCAGTAGAGCTTATTACTGTTGGCATCCGCCCAGGGAGACGGGATGTGTGGTCAGCTGGTTTTCTTCCCTTCGGTTTTTCCTAGTATATGAAAACACCTCCTGTGAATAGCTGCCTAGCTCTTTCTTCCACACAGAAGTGGCTGCTCTCTGAGGCCCACTGTCCTTGAATTGACAGAAAACAGCAGTGACATCCTGGGGACATAGCTGAGTCTTGGTCTTGGGAACTGAAAGGCTGTAATGAGGTCCCAAGGGCTAAGCTGGAGCAAAGTCTGTGTTGTTACTGGGCAGTTGCTGCTACTGGGATCCATAGTCCTCCTCATCTCGGGAGCTCTCACATTTGTTGGTCTTCAGTGTTTTGAATCAAAAGACAGATCTGGGAATGAGAAAGAAAGTGTGACTTGGGGGGCTGGGAGTAATACATATGTCAGTAGGAAAGAGTTTACCTAGCATACTTGAGGTCCTGGATCCAGTATCCAACACCAAAAAAAAAAGTTGATTTCTGCATGTCCATATTCACATTTTCATCTAAGATTAGAGCTCAATGAAGACAGATCGTTTTTCCCTAACAAGTGTGTACAGAACAACTCCTCTATGCCCATTTCTTTGGTGCGTAGAGATTTGCATGGCTCAGTTTCTGCCCTCTAGAAACCCCTAGTCTAATGGGGAGATAATGTATAGCTTAAAAAGCCAGATGGATTCCTTGAGAAAAGATCTTCCTTGGTAATTAAGCTCCCTTCCCTTTTCTTGTGGCCTGTCCTCTGAGAAAGTTGATTTCTTTGGTGTTACGCTAAGCCAGGCTTGCGTAGGAAGACAAGTCTGCTAGCCATGGGCATGTGTTCCACAGCGATGAGACATTTGTTTCGGGATCATGAATTACTCTTCCCTCACTGCTGGGTAACAGGACTGGCTGTGGATGACCCTGTCCATAGCATCATAATTGAATTCTGGCACCATGGAGGACATCTCCTTGACACATATAATTTTGGGGTGGCAAAGCTGGGGAGGGGCTGTCCTCTCCTTCGGGCTGCCGATAACACTCAGCATCCTGAGGTCCTTCTACACCCACAGGCTGAAGGATCTATTCCTCCGCTCCAGCAACCTACAATACTTCAAGCGACTCATTCAGATCCCCCAGCTGCCTGAGGTGAGTGTGTCTGGCCATAGCCAGTCACAACAAGGTCTCCAGCTCCTCTCTTAAAGGCCTGTGGGGCTTGGCAGGAGAGCACTTGCTCAAGATGTGTCCCCCCTTCAGAACCCACCCAACTTCCTGCGAGCCTCAGCCCTGTCGGAGCACATCAGCCCTGTGGTGGTCATCCCGGTGGAGGCCTCGTCCCCAGACAGCGAGCCAGTCTTGGAGAAGGATGACCTAATGGACATGGATGCCTCCCAGCAGGTGAGAACCCTCAGGAGAGAAATGTGCCCTTCCCGTTGCCCCAAGTGCAGGGGAGAGGATGCGCAAGGCCTACTCCAGATGCACTGACTTGACCAGGGTCAGCCTCCCCCAGCCCTTTTTTGTGGGTCTCACTGCATTGTCTAGGCTGGCCTAGAACTTCTGGGCTTACACGATCCTCCTGCCTCAGCCTTCCTCACAGCTGGGGCTATAGACACACACCTCTGCGCCCAGTGTTTTTCAGTCTTCTCTTAACCAACCACAAATGGAGGGATCCCAAGTGGGTCTGCACCAGATCAAGAGGAGGACTGTTATTACATGTTCCTCGTCTGACCCCTTGTAGGATTTTCTGTGTCTCTGACTTGCTCTCCCTCCTTTCTGGTCCCTGCAGAACTTATTTGATAACAAGTTTGATGACATCTTTGGCAGCTCATTCAGCAGTGATCCCTTCAATTTCAACAGTCAGAACGGTGTGAACAAGGATGAAAAGTGAGTCCGCACAGTGGACAGTGTTTAATCTCCGCACTGTCTACACAGCGCAGAGATTGTTAACGTGTTTACGAGGTCGTAATTCGAATATTTCATTGCTGTCCCTCAGTATCCAAGGGGGATTGGCTCCAGGACCCCAAAACCCTTACATAAATCAGATCCCACTTGCATAGAACCTATGCTTATCCCAAATGCTTCAGATCGCCCCGAGATAGCTTACAGTATCTAACACGATGCCGGCGCTATGTAAATAGTTGTTACACTATATGACATTTTCCCCAAATATTTACAGTCTGCAGTTAGTTGAATCCATAGACACAAATATGGACAGCCGCCTGTAGAACTTACGGTGTTGAGGAACTGTCTCCAGATGAGCACTGGCTTTTCACTTCCTCGCCCAGTCTCCCAGCTCACACTGAGAAGGTGAGGGACAGCACGCAGTGGGAGCGAGCGCATTCTCCTTCTCTCTCCAGGGACCACCTGATCGAGCGGCTGTACAGGGAGATCAGCGCGCTGAGAGCCCAGCTGGAAAGCATGAAGACTGAGGTGTGTGCGGGGTGCTCATCTCCTTTGGTGCATCACCGACATGAGATAGGATTTAATGCTGCAGTTGTATCTTAATAGATACATCTGGGCAAGTTAATTAGTAGAAATGCCAAAGCCAAAAGAACCTCTTGGGGTCCTCATTAGAATTCATTTCCATGACACGTCCCAAGCCTGTTGCTGGTGTCCCTGGTAGCCATGGTCACTATCTGCCCAGGAGGCATGCTGCCGAAGGCCAGTTTTTCTCTCGGCCTTACAAAGAATTTAGTTTGGCCCTGTGGTGGCTGTTTGTTGCCTTTTGTGCTGTATATGATGTGTGATTGGAAAATGCAGTGATTGCGCGGGGGATATAGCTCAGCGGCACAGCACCTGCCTGGCAAGTACAAGGTCATGAGTTCGATTCCCAGTACCAAAAAAAAAAAGGAAAATGCAATGCTTTTTAAAAATTTATACGGTAAGAGACACATTGCTATGAAAACCCTCAGAATACTCCCCCTCGCCTCACACACACCCATCGCATCATTCTTTCCACTTTCTGGAAGTATTCTTTCATGTCTTTAGTGGCACTCCTGTGGCTGCCTTATGTCCTTAGTCAATTAAAAATATTTCCCTTCCATGGTCTCGTCTTGGTTTTGCGGAAGAGCCAAAAGTTGCATGATGCTGGGTCCAAATGTGGTGGAGAAGGACACGCCAACAAGACTTTTTGTTTTTTTAATTTTTTTTTTTAATTTTAAAGAAAATAGTAAAAAAAAAAAAGAGCAATAGCAAAATACAAACAACACAAAGCAAGGACATTAAAAATGATACAGGGTTCAAACCAAATGACAGGGATTAACAGTGGTTGTTATATTACATATTGTTATTTTCAACAACGTTGCTCAGGTGTAAGAATAGAAGATTGGTCAAATCATTAAAGGGAGTAAGAAAATAATAATTTCAAAGAACATTAGAGACCATACATAGTTTCACTAGACAGGATTGTAGGAATTCAGCAACAGTTGTAATACTGCAAATTGTTATCGTCACATGTACCAATAAGACTTCACGAGCCTGTCTATGTTAGGTGACACTAGGCAGCAGCATTCACCCATCCGGACACAAAAGCAGGTTTCCAGAGCTGGTCCTCAGAGGGGCACAGACGGCGAGATGAGTGAGCTTGCAGCAAGCAGGGTTAATGGCGATGCCTCTTGGGACTGTAATAAATTTTTTAAAATTGAAATATTAACCATATATTTTGATTACAACTCAAATAGGCCTATGCCTCAAAGCCCTGTTTGGTCAGAGGACTTGACCCATGGGACCAAGCCCAGCATCCTCTCCTCTCTCTTCTCAGCTCACCCAGCGCTACCCCCAGGCCACTATAACTAGTATCAGAATTCCTCTGCCACCAACCCCTGTTGATGATGAGTGAGTAGCTTGAAATAACCAGAGGGCTCAACTCTCACAAGAGCTGGCTGATGAGGCAAACCTTCATGTGTGTAGCTGTCCCGTATCTGCAGGGACTGCTCCAGGGCACACTGCAGGTGCTCAAAACCCAAGTCTACCCAGGGCCTCTAGCTACTAGGGCATAGTGTTTGCATAGAACCTTGACACATCATCCCATGGAGTTAAAACATCTGTAGCTCACTTATACTTAATATGTGATTGGTTAAGTACATGGTTAAGCACATTGGTTAATCACTTAAGATGTGATTGGTTGAGTATATGGACAAGGAACCCACGGATAGAAAGGCCAACTGTATTTGGTCAGTGCCACTGTCCTGCCCGTCACACCCGTCCATGGCTGGCAGTGGCAGACCACTCACCTGGGTCCCTCCCGCAGAGCCAGCGGGCCGTGCTGCAGCTGAAGGGCCGAGTGAGTGAGCTGGAGGCTGAGCTGGCCGAGCAGCAGCACCTGGGCCGGCAGGCGGCTGACGACTGCGAGTTCCTCAGGGCAGAGCTGGATGAGCTCAAGAAGCAGCGGGAAGACACAGAGAAGGCGCAGCGGAGCCTGACGGAGATAGAGAGTGAGATGGGTCGGGCTGGGCCTGAGGGCAGGGTCCGGGCAGGCTCAGGACAAGGAATGCTGCCAGGAGTGCCAGCCCCTGTCACCAGGCAAAGGGACAGACTTGCGGGTGGCAGGTACAGAGTCCTCCTGGGCCCACAGAGACAGGAACTACAGAGGTGACAAAGGGGTGGCTGCCCTGGGGCAGGGGACTCCCAAAGAGGAAGGAACTGGGACGAAGACCTGAGAAGGATAATCAACCTAGAAGCCGAAACTCCCATTGACGGGAATGTCCTGTATAGAAATACTGAGGAGATACAAGTTGAAGGAAGTATTTTAGTCAGGTGAATTCCTTTTGTTGTTGTTTTTAAAGATGACTTCTCAGAGAAGTCTCTGTAAGTAGGAGTTTGGAGGAAAAAGGTGTGTGTCCTTACTGGAAGGAGGAGGGTAGAGGGTCCTAGCCAGGGGCAGGGGCAGTGCCTCACCTCAGTCCTTGACGATGCAGGGAAGGCCCAGGCCAATGAGCAGCGGTATAGCAAGCTCAAGGAGAAGTACAGCGAGCTGGTTCAGAACCATGCTGACCTGCTGCGGAAGGTAGGACCGTGACCCATCTCACCACCCCACAGACCCGACACCACAGGGGAGACAGCAGCTCCCCATTTCTCGGGAACCCAGCTCCGTAAGCCCTTTGCCTTCTGTATCTTGAGTTCTACCTTAGGTACTAGCCCCTTGTAGCATCACCCACCATCTTTGCTAGTTCTGTAAATACTACAGTGCAGTATCTGAAGGTCATGGCCGGATTCTGGCATCCCTGTGGGTAGGAAGGTCACTCATGTGTCTGACTCCTGGGCATTCACGATCTGAATGGGGCCACTGGTTCTAGAAGAAAGATGTCCTGTGAGCCTGAGAGATACCAACCCAAACGCCACTCTTCTTTACAGAATGCAGAGGTGACTAAACAGGTCTCCATGGCCAGGCAAGCCCAGGCGGATTTGGAACGAGAGAAAAAAGAGCTTGAAGATTCCTTTCAGCGCGTCAGTGATCAGGCCCAGCGGAAGGTGAGTGGAGGTGTGTTTGAGGACAGCAGCAGGACGCGCTCACAGGGGCATGCACATTTAGTGCAGGCAGTGATGACAGAACCCAAGAGGGATGGGAGCCACCACTCATTCATCTTCCCAAGAGCAAGACTTGAGGGGCGTTTGAGGAAGGGAAAGCAAGAGAGGAACACATCTTTACAGAGATGTGTAGGCAAGAGGATGTCATTGTGTTGCTATAGGGCTGGCAGTTGAGGGACGTTCATGGTGGAGTGGATGTGCCTGAGACTTAAAAGGATTGACCTTTGTACTTTCTGTGACCTAGAGTAGAAAATACATCCACCTGCTACAAGTAAACTTTTCACCAAGTAACAATTACTCTTCCTCTTTGATGCTTTTGGATAGTTTCTATTCCATTTAAGCTATTTTTTAGTGTTAGCTGTGAATTCCTAATGGGTGGTAACCCACTTGGAAAAGAAATTAAAAAAAAGGAATTGCTTCAAGACGGTGAGGTGTTGCGGTCAACAGTATTCTAGGTGCTGGGCCCGGTGTGGGGACGCATGCCTGTAATCCCAGCACTCAGGAGGCTGAGTGAGCAGGATGTCTGTGAGTTTGAGGCAAGCCTAGGCTACATAGTAAGATCCTGTCTCAAAAAGAAAAAAAATAAAATAGCATTCTAGGTATTGGGATACTTAAATCACAGACCCAGTTCAACCTTAGTCCATGCTGTGGGCTCTCCCTTAACATCCTTTGCCAGAAGAAAAGTCATTGGTGCAGTCTAGGGCATCACCTCCTTCCATCCTCCTGTTGGGGTGCAGCTTCACACAGCAGAGCACAGACTCTCACATCAGTAATTGGTGGGACCTTGGCGTTTCTTTCTCCCTTCTAACCATCACCCTGCTCAGAGCCTTCCTTTGCTGCTATTCCAGACCCAGGAGCAGCAGGAAATTCTAGAGAGCTTCAAGCAGGAGCTCACCACCAGCAGGCAGGAGCTGCAGCTCCTCCACAGCAACCTGGAAACCTCTGCCCAGGTGAGACTGACCCCCGGACCCTCTGTCCGACATCGGCCTCGCCAGCCCCAGCATTCTGCCCATGGCCAAGTTGGTCCCCCTGTGAGCACCAGGCAGTGAGGACAGCAGGTGGAGGAAATGTCACCTGCCGCTCCTTGGTGCCAGGAGGAGGGTTTGGACCTCTGGGAGGGAAGAGTCTGGTTTTCCCAGCATCTCTTTCCCATGTTGTCACCATTGTAGTCAGCAGCAAAAAGCACAGCGCACATCACCGAACTAGAGAAGGAACGGGACAGCTTGATGAGCACCGCGGCATGTCGGGAGGAGGAATTGTCGGCCCTTCGAGAGCAGCTGGAGTGCTCCCAGCTCAAGCTGGCCAGTGCACAGGCAAGTGCAGGATGCTTGCTCAGGTTGAGCAACTCAGACTCTCCCCATGGGGGTCAGTGTGCATGGAGGCAGGGGACATGTGACAGGCTGGGGCCTTTAGCCTGGTTGCCAGGGCCCTGTCTAGGCATAGCTACTCATACCAGCCAGTAAGCAAAGACAAAGCGCTTGTTTTCATTTATGAGCAGGGAAGGGCTTGGGATTATCCACAGGTATGGAGAGTCGTGATCCCACCCACAGCGTTCTCTGCCCCATTGTGCACACCTGTGGCCTATATGCAAGTGTTCTTCTGTGTTTTAAACTGACTGGGTTTGTACCTCTTTCATGACAACCTGAGCGAAGAGCCCAGGGATACCAGCAAGGTCCCCAGTGGATGCTGCTCAGGCTTGGGACGGTCTGGGACAGACTCTCACCTTCCTGGGCTGTTTTAGGAGTCTGTGTGCCAGGTTGCTAAGGACCAGCGGAAGGCGCTGCTGGTGCAGTCCAGGAAGGCTGTGGAGCACATGGTGCAGGAGGCACTGAGCCAGCTGGAGGAGCCCACACTTATCAGCTGCGCGGGGTCCACAGGTACTGTTCCTCTCCCAGCTGCAGGTCACAGCCTGCTGTTGCCTGGTGGGGTTGGGTCCCCTGTTGTGGCCTACTGAGCGGGGCCATTGGTACAGGAACAGTTTTGGTGAAGGAGCTTGCCAAGTGCCCACTTGACGGAGGGGACACCAGGAACCTCAGTCCCTGGCCGATGAGGCTTGGAAGAGTAGAGAGCTGGATACAGTGCCACACCTGTAAACCCAGCACTGGGGAGGCAGAGGGGGAGAGCTCAAGCTCAAGGCTTCCCTGGGCAGTTCAGACCCTGTCTTGAAATGACTAGGAAGCAGCTTAGCATCCCAGGTTCAGTCCCCAGTGCTGGGGGGAAAGAAAAGAGAAAGATGCGAATTAGTGGAGAGAATGGAAGTGGGAAGCAATTTTTTAAAAACCCGTCCTGAGCATAGTGGCCCACACTTGTAATCTCAGCACTCGGGGGAGCTGAGGCAGGAGGATTGCAAGTTTGAGCCAAGCCTGGGCGATTTAGTGGAACCCTGTCTCAAAATAAGTAATTGCAAGGGCTGGTGCAAAGGCCCTGGGTTTAATCCTCAGTGTCCCACCCCATATACAATAAATAAGTAAATAAAAATAAATGACTAAAACATCACCTAACTTGTATTGAGGCTTCCCACACGCCAGGTACTATTCTAAGGGCTTGCATGGACGTGTCCTGGTCCAGCTCACCCTCACAATGTCCCCATGAGGAGGTCCTGTCATTTACCTGCTTTCAGATGAGGCGAGCACAGCCGAGTGAGAACAACAGAACCGGGGACCACCCCTGGAGCACGCTCTCAACTCCTAAGCTGTGTGGTTCCCTTTGGATCTGTGACTGGGGGCCCGGCAGCAGGAATGACTGGGGCGCAGAGCAAAATCGTATGTAAGGAAGCCAGAGAGCCAGTGCAGGCCCGAGAGCAGCAAGACTTAAGGGCCTTGAAGGGCTTTGCAAGGTTCACGTAGAGGCCAGTGTGAGAGGAGAGAGGCAAAACCTGCACCATCGCCGCCTTCCTAGCTCAACACTGAGGCCGAGATAGGCTTCTCTGTGCAGTGCTTCCCATCAGAAGCAGCGTGCCCACAGCCTTCCTTCCCACCATCCCTTGTCCCAGGGCAACTCCTACAGGGCTGGGCAGCCCGTCTGTCCTGCACCTTCCTAGGGAGGAGGACATGGGCCCTGAGAACCCTTGCTCTGACCTCGCCCTGTCTTCCCTCTCACAGAGCACCTTCTCTCCAAGGTCAAGTCTGTTTCCAGCTGCATTGAGCAACTGGAAAAGAGTCGGAATCAGTACCTGGCCTGCCCAGAAGGTGAGAAGCTGGAGGGATAGACTCCCTAGTGGCAGCCGGGCAGGTTCAGGAATGCTGCTGTGTGGGGACAGTGACAGGTCCCTGTGTACCAGGAAGGGGGTGTGTGTGACTCTGAAAGCAGGGAAGCAGAGGGTGTGAAAGTGACATCCTCAGCCTGGCCTGAGAAACATTTCTTCCCCCTCCTGGCAGATATAAGTGACCTTCTGCACTCTGTCACGCTGCTCGGCCACCTGACCAGTGACACCATTGCTCACGGAAGCAGCACCAGCCTCAGGGCCCCGCCGGAGCCCGCGGACTGTAAGCGGCAGGGTTCATGGGCTGCCCTGAAAACAGGACAAGCAGGGGGCCTTTAAACATTCCCCATCACTCTGTGTTTCCAGCACTGACCGAGGCCTGCAAGGAGTATGGCAGGGAGACCCTCCTCTACCTGGCCTCGCTGGAGGAAGAGGCCACCCTAAAGAATGCTGACAGCACGGCCATGAGGAGCTGCCTGAGCAAGATCAAGGCCATCGGCGAGGTATTTCCTTCTGCACTTGGGACTCAACTGAGAGCTGGAAAGGCTGACCTCGAGGGACATCCCACCAGTGTGATTCTCTGGCTGTTCTAGGGAAGGTCCTAGGTGGCCAGCACTGTGCAAGGAAGAGATAAGCAGTTTTCCTGTCTGTAAGGGTTGGGCAGGTAACACCTCAAGTGGACACAATAGTACATTTACTCATTCTGTAAAGATGTTGTGAACAGATCCTTTCTACCAGGAATTGAGTTAGGATAGGGACAAAAATACGTGAACCTTATGGGAAAGAAAAAGAAGAAAAGACACCATTTTATACTCTGAGTGGAGATGTAATAGAAATCTATTTTAAGATTATAATATATAATTGTATTATAGAGGAACATGCCTATAATCCCAGCTACTTGGGAGGCTGAGGCAGGATGACCTTGAGTTTGAGGCCAGCCTGGGCACCTTAGTAGAACCCTGTCTCCGAAAAAAAAAGTACAATACCAGGTAACATATAACTCATTTATTACACTAAAAGACACATTACCAGGAATCCTTGTCAAAATATACTCCTGCTTCCGACACACTGATCTCGTCACCCTCCCCGTATCCTGCAGCAGCTCGGGGGGCCTCTTTGGTGAGTGTCTTCAGTTGTGTGTCATCGCTGCCTTGATTCAAAACGTTTCCCTTTCATGATCATTTTGACTTTGGGGAAGAGCCAGAAATCACAGCATACAAGATCCTGGGAATAAGGTGCAGTACATACCATCAACATTTTTGCCTGACAGAGGTTGCTGTGAATGTTTGGTAATAAGAGTTGATCATAAAACACAGTGAATATTTAACATTTAAATTATTATGTAAAAGACACATCTCCATCACAATTACTCCCCTTTGGTTTGAAAACGCGTCCCATCATTCTTGAGAATGTGTCTTTTACTTTTGTTTAAATATTTAATGTAGTTTCCGATCACTCTATGTATGTAGCTCAGCACACAAGGACATTTCCTCACTGGCTGTTCATTCTCCTTGCTGGGCCCTTCTCGCGGCTCCCTTCCCTGACAACGTTGGCACCTGGCACCTGTGCATTGCCCTGAGGTGGAGACCACACCTCTCCTTGCACCCCAGGGTCCTGCTGAATCAGTGCTCGGTTTATGTTCAGTTGGCTGGTTCTGCACATAGAGAGCAGATCAGCTAAAGAGAAGGGCCTGGCTCAAGGAGGGAGGTTCCTAGAGAGGCGTGAGAAGAACTGTGCGTAATGGGGAATTGCAAGCGTTAGCGTCATTATTACTATTATTTTATTTCCGAATTATTAAATGCGGTGGTTGCACAGGTGGTACTGGCACTTTCTGCCTCTGCAGGAAATAAAGCGTCCTCCCCAGTATACTGCTGCAGTGGGTAAATTGAGGACTTGGTAGACAAGTCCAAATATGGAGGGTACCAGGAGGAGGTAAAAATGAATGAAAGGAAAGAGGGGTAGGCAGATCACAGCAGGCTTCCTTTCTGGCCGAGTTCGCGGAGGATCTTCTCGGTGCAGGGTATGGGATGTGCTGGATAAATTAGGGCACAAAACACTTTTTAAAAACTTCAGCAGCTGAGCTAACTAAAAACTAAGGAAATTCTCAGGATCAGAAACCAGAAAGAAGCTAGAGTCAGCATTTGTCCGATGGTGGTTTTTTTACCCATCTGCAGTGGCCTAGAGCTTGCATTTCAGTGAGCCACACATAGCCAGGAGAATAGGAAACGAAACCTAGGATCATAAAAGATAATAGGTTCCCGTGAAGATCCTTCTTCCCAAATAGGAGCCTTCAAGGGTCACAGCTTGAGTAATGGGAGATCCTCTAAGTAGTACGTTCATGTAGTTGATCCACAAACAAAGCAGGCTAAGATTCCTGCCTTATATGACAAGACTTCACATCCTTGATTCTGCAAGAAGAAAACTCAGGTCTTAAAGAATTCATATCCGCAAGCTCCACTGGTTTCACTGTGCAAACCTCCTGCTGCCTGCATGGCCTGAGGAACCTAAACAAGCAGAAAGTTTAAAATAGTCGGGTTCATAGAGGCCCAGGTAGCAGAACAGATCCTGGTTGTCCTTAGAGGAATGTGCCGGCACCCAGACCTCAGAGAAGTTTCACAGGCAAAGTCCCAAGGATGTGCACATACAGTCAATATGTTTGACATGCTTAAAGAGCTAAAAGAAAAAGTATGATGAAGGAATACCTCAAAGTATTACAGAAAGAACCATTGAACTTTCAGAAATTAAAAAATGCATAAAAGTGATGACTTTGTATAGAATTCAGCAGGAGATGAAAATGAAGCTGAAGGGGCAGTTAGTGAGCTGGATGGCAGGTTTGAAGGAAGAACCCAGGGTATGGCCCTGGTTAGAAACTGGAATATGGTGGCCAAGGACGTGGAGGACAGACTACTTGTTATAAGTTCCAGAGGGACATAACAGGCAGTGTCCCTTCGCTTAACCCCCTAAATAATACCATATTAGGGTTACATGCTATTGATAATACAAAACAAATTACATCTATGTTCTCCTGCACCCTGCTTTCTCACTCAGCATTCTGTATGTGAGATTTATCCCTGAGGATACATGCTTTTTCTCTGCTTTATAATATTCTGTGGTATGAAGATAGCTTAATATATTTGTTCTTTTGCTGATGGACATTTCGGTTCTTTCCTGTTTAGGCCATTATGACTGCACCCCCATGGTCATTCTTGTACATGTCTCTCCTGATATGTGTAAGAAATTCTCTAGAGTATATTCCTAGGAATAAAATTATGAGGTTAATAGGATGAACCAGATGCATAGAATGTAAGAGGGAATATTAAGTCATAGAAAAATACATACAATGTGATTACTTTTGTATAAAGACCTAACCATTTAAACTTTACGATATCTTTTTTTAAGGATGCATCCGTATAGGGTTAAAAAAAAAAAAGGTCTGATAATTACTCTTATGAGTCTATATTTTTGAGTACAGGGTAGGGAGGAAGAATTAGAATTCAGGCAGGAACTAAAGGGATTGCAAAGGAGATGCATTTCAAATAGACATGCATCTTAAGCCATTGCTAAAGCTGGGCAATATAAACTTGAGTATTCTTTTTTTAAATTTTTATTCCTTGTGTGTGTGTGTGTGTGTGTGTGTGCGTAGTCCAGGCTGGCCTTGAACTTACTCTGTAGCCCAGGCCGGCTTCAAACTCACAGCAATCCTCCTGCCTCAACTTCCCAAATGGTGGGGTTACAGGTGTGAACCAACACACTGGACCAACATTTCTTAACTGATACATCATGAAAATTACCCAAAATAGTAGGCTACTAGTAAGGCTTCCATACCACTTACGCACTGCACAGTGTTGAAGGGTCTATTCTTATTTAAACTGCTTACTCCAGGAAGCATAACATAGTATGTGCTTAGCAGTCATGGGCGTTAGCTGGTCAGTGTTGCAGTTCTATAATCCCAGCACTCTGAGAGGCTGAGGCCGGAGGACTGTGAGTTCAATGCCAGCCTGGCTGACTAGTAATTTAGTAAGACCCTGTCTCAGAACTTTAAAAGGGTGGAGGTAGCTCGGTACAGAGGCCCTCGTTTAATCCTCAGTACTACAAGCATACAAGCACACACTACATTGATTTTGCGTCATTCAGACCTGAGGTCAAATCTCTGCTCCACTCTTGCTTTAACAGCATAACTGTGGTCAGGATATTCTCCCTTTCTGAGCTTTGGTTTCCTATCTCTACAACAGGATAGGAACAGCTGCTGGGTCATACTGGTTGGAAGATACATTTGTGTTTGAGAAGGTTTAGAAATACTTCCACCTATGCTGGGCATGGCGGCACATGCCTGTAATCCCAGCACTTGGGAGGCTGAGGCCGAAGGATCACCTGTGAATTCTAGGCCTACCTGGGCTCCATAAGTGAGTTCAAGACCAGCCTTCACTACATAATGAAATCCTGCGTCAAAAAAATAATAATAATAATTTTAAAATAAATAAAATACTTTTACCTAGCAAATAAGTTGGCCCTGTGCAAATATGGGGTTCAGGCTTGAGCACCTGCAGCTGAATGAAAACCTTGTGGGTTTAGGGTTGGTGGCTTCCTAAAAGGCGCCCACCTTAGCCGTCCTGTAGGGGCGACTGCCCTGCCAAGAGTGCCTGCAGCCTTTGTAATGCTGTTCATAGGAGCTGCTGCCCAGAGGCCTGGACATCAAGCAGGAGGAGCTGGGCGATCTCGTGGACAAGGAGATAGCTGCCACTTCAGCTGCCATTGAAGCCGCCACAGCCCGGATTGAGGTGGGACGATGCTGTAGGATCTTCTGAAATGATGCTGTTGCAGCTGCCCTGGAACAGCCTTGCCCCTTAGACACATCTTTGGCATGAGGCTAGAGTGAAAAACAACCACACCCAAACCACTGCATCCAGGAGGGGTAGAAATGAAGGGGTCCTTGCTGAAGGGAGCCAGGCAGTTTCCCCTACAGGTCAGATGCTTTGGCGTCAGACCACCCAGTGTCCAAATTCCAGACTGACTACTTATTAGTAACATGGCTTCTGTAAATTATATTCGTCTGGCTCAGCTTTGGATCCCATTTCTATAGGGTGGCAATAATCATGATCCTACCCTAGAGATTGAATGGCAGCCCTGCTGAATAGTAATGAATCTCAGAAAAAGCTGAGTGGGCACCACTGGGAAGGTCACGTATCACTTCTTTCGTGGCCGCCGTGGCAGGATCTCTTACCCCTGGGAGCTGACAGCAGCTGCCCCTTTTGGCCTAGGGCAGTCGCTCTCAGCACTCTGCACTTCAGCCTGGGTGTCTGAAGGTTAGGACCTCCACTGATTTGCAAAGTGATCTCCTGCAGCTGCACTTCTGAGCAGACAGGACCCTTGAGCCCCACAGCTCATGGGGGCAGCCTTTAGACTCAGCTTTGTCAGCACACACAGCAGGTTGGACCTGGAATGCAGTAGGGCATTGATGGCTTCCTAGCGCTAGTGTCGCACTCAGAAACCATCCTTTTTTTAAACAGGAAATGCTCAGCAAATCCAGAGCAGGGGACACAGGCGTCAAGTTGGAGGTGAACGAAAGGTCAGTATGAGCCACAACAGCATGTTCCTGGTGTTGGCTTATGCCCTGCATCCGGTCAGGGGATTAGAGTAAAATCCAGCAGCCTTGGAGAACTGCATTGTCAGTGGAGCTGCATTATAGGGAATGGGGCACAGGAGTTGTGGCCTAGCCATTCCTCGGGAGGAAGGTCCCGGTCAGTCTTCTCGCTGGCCAGGGGTTTCACCCCAGACGGTTCCAGCAGTCTCGGCGTCTTCCTGGCCTCTCAGCCCCATCCCACATTTGCCTTGGCTTAAGAGTGAGAGAGGGAGTCATCCTGTTTATTCTTGGTCTCTGTGACTCAGACTTGTTTGTTTTTTGCACAGGATCCTTGGTTCCTGTACTAGCCTAATGCAAGCCATCCAGGTCCTGATTGTGGCCTCAAAAGATCTACAAAGGGAGATTGTGGAGAGCGGCAGGGTGAGCAGGATGTGGGCCAGGGGTCGGGGCACTCAGTTGTCAGCCGTGGCTCCCCCACTGCTGATCTTTCCTCTGTCCATTGAGGTCTAACTGCCACATCTGTGGGCATCAGATGCAGTGGGATGAGGCAGGGCTCTGCCAGCTCCTGAGAGTAGCCAGCCACAGCTTCAGGCTCCAGCTCACACTCCCTGGGGAGACCTCTGTGGAAGCCCTGTTTCTGCTGTAGTGTGGTCCTCCCAGGAGGAAGTGGGGACTTCGGGAAACGGGGCAGACCTCAGGAACAGACCTGGCGCCATCCCTCAGGGCCCTTGGGCCCTTGGCCAGGACCCCTGTGGATGCCAAAATCTGCAGACACTACCGTCCCTCTGACAAAATGGCCCAGAATTTGTACAGAACCACTCATCTTCCCATAGACTTCAGATCACCTCCCACTGACTTCTGATACCCACTATAGTGTAACTACTATGGGAAGAGTTCTTACATTGTAGCGTTTCATTAATAATAACAAGAAAAATTCTGTACCTCTTGAGTACAGATGCAGTTTTCTTTTTAAACTTTTTTGGGCTGGGCATGGTGGCACATATTTGTAATCCAGCTCTTGAGAAGCTGAGGCAGGAGGATTGCCATGAGTTTGAGGCCAGCCTGGGCTACACAGCAAGATCCTGTGTCAATCAATCAGTAAACAAATAAATAAAATTTTTAAAAACTGAAAAATAGTTTTGCTCCAGGACTAGCTGCTCAAGCTGCTCACAGATGCAGGCAGCCCATGAAGAGGAGGGGCGGGCCGCACTGACTTCCCACAGCTGCACAGTGGACTTGTTATTCACAGGGACCCTGCTGTCAGCCTCTTGTCCACTGTGCCGCTTCAGCCTGTTGCTCCCTCCAGTCCTGCACACAGCTGCTGCCTAGGAAGCCAAAGCCCTGTACAAGGGGTCGGAGCCCAGACACCACCCTATAGAAAACAGCCTACCCACTTGCAACAGCCTGGGGCTGGTTCCCGCCATGACTGTTGAGAGGTGGACTGGTGAGGTTTATCTGCAGATCGTCAGACACTTCCCAAGCATAGGCGTGTTTTTCAATCCAACTAGAAGAAATCATTTTTAATAATTGCCGACTGTGTACTGTCTTCTTCTGGCAAACCACAGAGCACAGATAGACCCCTTCGATTGTCCCAAGCACATTTTATTCATCTGGTGTACAGTCACCCTCAGCATCCCCTGTGAAGTGGTTCTAGGACCACCACCCCCACCCCCACCCCACCCCCGCACAGGTAGTAAAGCCGTGCAGGCTTGAGTCCCTTATATAAATGGTGGCGTTCACATAGAACCTGCGCACACCCTCTTGTGTACTTCAAGTGATCTGTGCTAATATGTAATGCAGTGTAAACATTAGGGAATAAGGCCTGGAAAACATTCCACATTCACTTCAGACAAGATTCCCCCCCCTTTCTGTGGCACCGGGGACTGAGCACAGGGCTGCATGCCTGCTGGGCAAGTGCTGTGCTGTTGAGCCACGTCCCCTTAGCCCCCCGATGATTCTCAGTCCATTGCTGGCTGAATCTGTAGATATAGGACCACTGGACACTTAAGAGCAACTACAGCAATAAATGCGCTGGGAGCCAGGGGAGCCCAGGACATACTCCTGTTTGTTTCCCACCTGACATCAGGAAAGATATTTTTGCCTCGCTAAATCATACTTAAAAAAAAAATAAGATCTCACTTTGTTTTTTTGTTTATTTTGGTATCGGCAACTGAACTCAGGACCCTGCACTTGCAAGGCAGGCACTGTGCCACTGAGCCACATCCCTAGCCCTCCATTGTGGCTTACACTGGCCTTGAACTTACAGTGATTCTCCTACCTCAGCCTCTCCAGTGCTGGGATCACAGGCCTGCACCGTGGCGCCCAGGGGTGCTCACAGCTACAGGTAGCCCCTGAAGAGGGAGACCACTGCTCTGACTTCCCGCAAGGCTGTAATCATAGTTGTCTTATCTCTGAAGTGGGGAAGATGAGCTTTCCCTCAAAGTGATAGTGAAGACCGTAGGATTACATCTAGGAGCATCTGGCATGTTATAGGCACTGCATAAAAGCAGCTGTTACTGTGTTTCACTTCTATAGGGAACTGCATCTCCTAAGGAATTTTATGCCAAGAACTCTCGGTGGACAGAAGGACTCATCTCAGCCTCCAAAGCTGTGGGCTGGGGAGCCACCATCATGGTGTAAGTGTCTAGGTTCAAGACCTCCTCTCAACCCCCATTCCTTGATCCACCCAGAGAATAGCTGAGGGAGAAAAAAAAACATGCCCTAGGGACAAACCACTGGTAAAAAAAAGTCAGTGGGACTAAAAGTTCAAAAGGGACCTGGGTTTGCACAGGACGACACAGGGCCAGGTGGGCAGGCTGTCCTCCCTGTCCAGCCGGGGCCACAGGGCAGGCTGGAGTAAGGGCACAGCTGCCCATGCCCTTGCCCATGCTTTCCTCTCCTGGCTGTCAGGGATGCTGCTGACCTAGTGGTCCAAGGCAGAGGGAAATTTGAGGAGCTGCTGGTGTGTTCACATGAAATCGCTGCTAGCACGGCCCAGCTTGTGGCTGCATCCAAGGTAAGACTGTACTGAACTGCCCGGGATGCGGTAAAGCCTGGCAAAGTCAGAGTCCTTGGAATGGAGCTGACCCCAGGGACAGGTGATTTATCCATGATCCGGGTAGGCTGGGGCCCAGATTATCCCCCTCAGGGTCCCATATCGCCCTCTTCGACAACCTAATCCCTGCCACCAAGGGCACCTCCCTCAGGTTTCCGCCTGTGTGCCTGTGGCTCCTGCTTCTATTGGGACCTTTGAGGGTATCTAAGTAGTAATCCTAGCCCAAGGGACGCTCAGATAGGCTCCAGCTGATGCAGAAGGGAGGCTACCTGGCGTGGCCCTGAGAGTCCATATAACCGGATTTGCCCCTCGTTAGTCTCCAACCTTGAACCAGTGCCCCAGCTAACCCCAGAAAAGCTTGTAATTGGACTCTCCTTACAGCCTTCATCGTCCTCACGCAGTCAGTGTTCTTTGTTTGTTCCTATTTTTTTGTTGTTGCCTCAGATTATCTTTTACAACTGGCATAGTTTATTGAAGTAAGTGAGACGGCTACAGTTTGGGACCAGCAAGTCCACAAGCCGGGAAGACTATAGATTAGAGGCGCGCTGGCAGAGGACTCCACAGGCAGCAATTTTTAAGACATTGATTTATAACAACGGGGGGGAGGGGCAGGCTCCCTTATTTGTCAAGAACTGTTAGACCAACCGTTCAATGCAGCCCTTGCTGCTACAAGTGTGTGACCCCGAATCTGCTTGGTTCCGGCAGGTGAAAGCTGATAAGGACAGCCCCAACCTCGCCCGACTGCAGCAGGCCTCTCGGGGAGTAAGCCAGGCCACAGCGGGGGTGGTGGCCTCAACCATTTCTGGCAAATCACAGATTGAGGAGACAGGTATCCTTCCAGAAGTATGATTTCCCCTCCACCCTGTTTAGCCATTACCTGTATTTCACTTACCTGTGTTTTACCCCATGAGCCCGGTTTCCCATGCTTCTTCTAAATGCTCTTATTTCTCATCTTTTTGCATATATACTTACTTTCTCCTGAGGTGGAATACTGTACAAGCATGCTGGTCATATTGCTACAGTGACAGACCCTTAAGGAGATTTTCAAAGAAATAGCTACCCAGAAAATCCACAAGCCCAACTGCCCTTTGGAGAGGGCAAATACTGGTCATCCCCTTCATCCTTCCTTCCCCTTCATCCCTCAGTTTCTTCTGTGTATGTGTTGGCACGTGGCAGGCCAAGCATTCCAGCGAAGCATTGGCATTGCCTAGGGAAGATCAGTCAGGGACATTTGACAAGAACTTCTTATTTCTGTCCTTGCAGACAGTATGGACTTCTCAAGCATGACGTTGACCCAGATCAAACGCCAAGAGATGGATTCTCAGGTGAGAGCCCCATTGCTGTCTCTGATTCTAGAGCTCTGCATTGCACAGACATCAGCCCCAAGTGTTATTCCCAGAGAGAAAGTTGGAGAGAATGAACGCAGATGTTTCTCCTGGCCCAAGACTGCCTGTTCATGATGGTGGAAGACTCATTGGAAATGGGAGAGGCAATTAGGAAAGATCAGAGTCTGAACTCTTGCCCACTGTTCTTGGATTGGTTGCCGTAGACATGTTCAGGGATTTCCTAGCAGTCCACATACTGGTACTTAATAGTTTTACTGTCACCCAATACCATGGGTGCCTTCCAGGCTTTTGTCCTGTTCAAAGACAACAAAAGAACACTGAGATTTTACATTTATTAAAGCTAAAAGTAGGTAAGAAAGAAGTATAAAGAAAAAGAAGTATGGGAAAAGAAAGTACACCCAGCACACAAAGGGCCAATGCAGGAGAAAGAAGACGGTGGCCACCAGGCCAAGGGCTGCCATCTTTTTACCCACTTCCGACCTGAGATGCAGGTCCTCTTGCCACTGTTCTGCGTGGATCCTGGCTGTGCTTGACAGGCCATTTCACTGTGCCCTAATTTCCTGCCTTATTCTTATAGATAATATTTTTAAAAACTTCCGATACAAAGTGCGTGTGACCTATAGTTGAACAATGGAAGTCGGAAGGGGGAAAAAGGAAAAACAAAAAGTCAACAAAAAAGAAATAAAACTCTGTGGTAATTCAAAGACGATGCCATTTATCTCTGTTTCGGTAGAGCTGTGCCATGTAACACAGGAATCAATGGGATTCTTGAAAAAGTTTGCCATCTTTTCATCAGTCTTAGATTAAAATCTAAGTTGGGTTGTTAAAGTTTCACAGGTGGCGCATCTTGTAGAAGTCATGTGGCCAGATGTCCACCTGAACACTGAAAGACAGTAGTCACAGTGGGTCGTGTCTTTAATCCAGCTACTCAGGCAGGAGGATTGCAAGTTTGAGGCCAGCCACGGCAACTTAATGAGACCTCATCTCAAAATAAAAATTCAGGAAAGGGCTCCAATGTCGTGTACGGCATTTACCTAGCATACACAAGGACCCTGGGTTCAGTCCCAGAACAACAACAAAGTTAATAAATTGTAGCAGGGCTATTGCCTTGTGGTCTCATCCAGTCCTTGACTGTAAACACCATCTGCATGCTGATAAATATCCAGTTCTCTTCCCTGGCCGACAACTTCTCTTTGAGTTCCCTACGTACCCAACCGTTTGTTGTCTCCACTTGCTGCCCAATGAGTATTTCAAGTAGAGCGTGTCCAAGCAGTCCCTGCCTCGTTTCTCCATCTTGTCAGGTGGCACCACGGCCACCCGTCTGGAGTCATCTGTGGTTCCTGTCCTTGCTCACCCTCTGTATCCAGGTTATCTGCAAGTCCTCTCAACTCTGAATCTCCAGTTCACTTCCACTCTTGACCTGCTACAATGCATTCTCCTTTATGTAATATTCTAACATATAAAGTGTGCCGTGCTACCTCCCTGCTTCAGTCCTTCTGGCGGCTTCCCCTTGGCTAGAATAACACACTCCTACCAGCCATATGCTGGGTATTTCTCAGAGTCATCTCACAGCATGCCTCACCTGTGTGGCTTCATTCTTCCAGCACCTCAGGCTCATTCCTGCCACTGGGCCTTTGCTCTTGCTCTTCTTTCTGCCTGGACTATTCCTCCCCAGCTCTCCAAACAGCTGTGCTCCTCTGGTCTTGTTGGTTTCAGTTTGAAAGTGACTTCCCAAGAGCACCTGTGGCTGATTGGCCACCCTTAGTCTTTATCACATCACTCTGTTACCTTCTTTCGTCTGAGATTCTCTTATTCATGTGTTTCTTCCTTTCTACACGTAAGTCCAGACGTTAGCTGTGTGTCCTCCTCTGTCTCCAGCACCTGTAGCAAAGCTTGAGGTCCATGACAGGTATTCAGCAAATGTTTCTTGAATTAATAAATGAAATTGAAGGCAAGAAGGGCTAGGCAAGAACCACCCCACCCTTTTGTAAGATTGTCCACGTCCCTTCCTATAGCAGTAACCTCAGACAGGCCAGAAGCTTCGTAGCTCTTCCTCCCCGGACAGCCAGGGATGGGGAGACAGACGGAGGCTGGAGCCTAGCGCGCTGCAGTGGCCCACCGCAGTTGTTCAGATGTGTCTGCCGGGGGGCCGGGAGGTGGGCTCGCCTTCCCTGGAGGTGTTGCCGTAAAGCATTGTCCCTTCCAGCGGAGAGGGAGAGAACGAGAGGCGGAGGAGAGGAGGTGCTGAGGGCTGGGCGAGCCGTGGACACAGGGATGGGGGAAGAAGAGAGACTGCAGGAGCGGGGTTAAGTCCAAGGGAGACGGCTCTGAGAGCTGTTCCCAGGAAACCTCCGCTTCCTTTCCCAACAGGTGAGGGTGCTAGAGCTGGAAAATGAGCTGCAGAAGGAGCGTCAAAAGCTGGGAGAGTTGAGGAAAAAGCACTATGAGCTCGCAGGCGTTGCCGAGGGCTGGGAGGAAGGTGAGCTGCCCCTGAGGGCCGGCAGTGTCGCTGCAAGGGGGCGGTTGAGCGGCCGGAGTCTCCAATCGTGACAGAACAAGAACCTGCAGTCACTTCTTCCTCTTCTCTCAGAGCCTATTTCCCTTTGTAAATAACCTTTAAGCCCAACTCTGGGCAAACCATGGTGAGGTAGAAGCTTTTGCTGTCACTCTTCAGAACCTCAGCACTGACTGGTGAACTCTGCTCACTCACTGCCATGTCCTTGCAGGCCACCAGTTACCCCACAAATTAGTCACTGGCCAGTGCAGAATTAGCGATCAGTTGGGATCTAGCTGCCAAGGGCAAGCAAAATACAAGTTTCTGTCCAGAGCCAGTGACGGGCCATGAGGGCCAGAATATAAAGGCCCAGGAGGAAGCAGAAGCCAGGCGGAACCCCTGGCTCCACGAGCACCCTCGCCTGCTGTCTGTGTGTGCTGTTTCTCCTATGTCCGTGGTGGCCAGCTGGGTTAGAACCAAGAGTGTAGCTTCCTGTTGGAGTTGACCCACCACAGACCTATCATAGTGATTTTCCAGACACCGAACTTGGAAGGGAGATGGTTATCCCATGGTCGGGGCTGTTGCGTATGTTAGAGCCTGATACGGCGGCAGTGTGTGTTGGTTCCAGGAATGCATGCATGAAGTGCCATGTGACATAAATTGCCATCGTCTTTTAGGAACAGAAGCATCTCCGCCTACACTGCAAGAAGCAGTACCTGAGAAAGAATAGAGGCAAGCTAATACGCCACACATCAATGTAAGTCCTCGTGCCCCATGTGTGGGTGCGGGTGTGGGTGTGAGGGTGGGTGTGTAGATCCTTGGAGTCCCAGTGGCAGCCACTGACCAGCCTAAAGGAACCACACAACTCTGCAAAGACTCCCTCCTCAGTGACACCCCTCTGCATTTGCACAGTGATTGGGGGTCTCTCCCTGCCTCCTTGGTGTCCATGGAGGCTATCCCGTGCCCCCATGAGTAACACTGTATCCAGAGAGGAGGGGGACAGGACCCTTCAACAGGGAAGACACCAGCCAGGCTGCCCGTTGTTCTAGAGAGGTTTCTTGGTCCTATTGCTGTTGAAAGCATGGAAAGAAAGTATCTTACACTTTTTCTGTTCTTTTTCCTGCAGTCTTTTCCGTTTCATCATTTGCACAAACTTTCGAGCATCGAGGACTGGTGGCCTCCAAGCCAGGACGCTCCCAGAGTGCAGCCAGGACCGCAGGGGCATCCAGGCTGAGAACAGCAAGGCAATTCTCCCCCTCTTCCGGCAGTCCCATGGATTCTCACTGCTTCTTATGGTGGTTGTTCGAATCTTTTGGTTTTAGATTGTGAATGTTCGCTCACACAGCCATCTCTCCCTGGTGCTCCGAGCCCCCAGGGTCCCTCCGCACGGCCACGGTACCACTCGGGCTTCGCCTGGTGCTCCAGCGCAGCCTCCTCGCCGAGTGCCCCGCCGAGCAAGTGCTCCTCAGGGGCAGGCGACAGCTCTCCTCAGAAGGCTGAAGCAGAGCGAGTGCCTTTCCTTCCTCGTGCTGGGCACCAGCGGAGCACCTCTGTCCACGGTCACAAGCCGCAGGGCCCCTAAGTCAGGGTGCACACAGCCCATGAGCTCCTGGGACCCCTCCTCAGAGTTCACTCACCGTAGCACTTGGGTGAATGGAGCTGGTGAGAACAACACTACTTCCCTGGGGCAAGTCGCCCTTGGCACCCCACGTGGGCCACCTCCCTCCACCCAGGCAGGGCCCTAGGAGGGTGCCAGAGGGGCTTCCAGTTCCTCCCCCACCTGCCCTGGCACCCTCTGGAACGCAAGAAAAATAGTTCCACGTGCTACCTAACTAACAGACCTGGCAGAGCAGGCCCTCCTGTTCCCATCAGGAAAGAGCCC
Source organism: Dinomys branickii (assembly GCA_004027595.1). NCBI lineage: Eukaryota > Metazoa > Chordata > Mammalia > Rodentia > Dinomyidae > Dinomys > Dinomys branickii. The sequence continues at coordinate 60,402 of PVLD010009381.1, forward strand.
TGTGCTTGGTGCAGCCCCTTCGTATTTATTACTAACCCTTAGGCAGCAACAGCGACACAGATGCTTGGAGCAATCAGGACTGCAGGTGACTGTGACCAGCCTGGCACTGCCGCCCTCCAGTGTCAGTCGTCAGGGATCCCAAGTAAGGCCCAGGTGCCGTCCTGGGCAGTTGCAGGCTTGGATCCCAAAGGAAAGCAGGTTCCTTGGAGGAGCTGGGCAGGCGAACCAGAAGTGAGGCCGCTGGCTCTGACTCGTTCCAGCCGCGCATTCTTGGCTCTCGCACTCCTGCAGACTGGACGAGGGCAGAGCCCGGCTGCCTAGAGACGGAGCCTGACGGCATTTCCTACTCCCAGATGGACCCCGACATCAAGTGACCTTCTGATCTTGGAGAAGCAGCGTCTTCCTTCTTTATCCGTAGCAGCTCACAGGTAGCAGGCAAGCGCTTCCTTGGCCCTGGGCCCATTGCAGTGCAGCTGAGTTTTGCTACATGACAGGTTGTGAGACTTGTTTAATCACTGTGAATCAACCTCTCCTCACCCTCCCAGTCCATGCGTTTTCTCAGTGGGGCACTTAAAACACTGTCTCCCAGAAACTCGGATTACCATTTTTGGATGCGGGACCTCCATGCTGGGCTCGGGAGGGATCCACCTTAGAAATTGGCCCTGCTTCTCTCTCTGTTCAGAGTCTCGCCATTCCAAGGGTGAGATGGAGCAGTGTGTGGCATTCCTAGCCCATCTGTGCCACTTAAGCCAGCGAGTGTATTGTCAGTGTGGGTCACTCTTCCAACAGTGGTACCTAGTCCTCACTTCAGCCTAAACCACTCAGATTCGTGATGGTAGGAAAGGAGCACACTGGAGCATGTTGGGTTCTCTAACACGCCCTCCTCTGAGAAGCCACAGTCACTTTTAAGACTCTTCTTGGGCTCAGCTTGAGTAATAAAGCAGTCAAAAAGGCACAGAGCACAGGCTAACTTCCTTGTCACACAAGAGTCACTGTCCGGTGTAGTGTAACTATTCTGTAGTAGCTCAGTGCAGACCGTTCCACTCAAGTTATTCTACCTTGGCTCGTCTAGAAGTAAGTGTGCTAGAGTCGGGGTGAAATACCTTAAGTGAAAATAGAAATCACGTCTTGAAGCTTTTAAACGATTCGCTGGGCCTCCTTAGTGGCTGAAGTCTCACGAGTGCGTATAGGTGGGGGCTGGAGCCTAAGCCTAGGCATAAGGTGAGATGACAGCAAAAGCCTGGGTGGCACTGGAGCGAGGTTCTGATTCACTGCATCTGGTGAAGTGCTCTAAGGCCTGTAGAGTAAGGACACTTGCACACATGACAGGGAAAAAATAGAGGTAGAGACCTTCCTTTATATCTAAGCACAGGGTTTAGACTCTAATTTATATTACTTGCTGATTCTGTTGCCCACAGTGGGGTCCTTCAGATCCCACAAGACTATGAGTCGTTAATCCGGGGCCTGGAAGAACCATGCTGTCCGGAGCATCCTGTCTTGGAATTCTTTCTGCTACCAAGTCAAACACCAAGGTGTAGGCCAGGTAACACAGGAGTCACGAGGACATGCCACTTGAGTCAGCTTAGTGTGCTTCAGCCTCTTGCTTCTTGGGAAGAGCTGGTTTTTGGCTGGCACCTGGGAAGTTCTCGCTTCTTGGTCACCTCTCGAATCTGGAGGGGTCTTCTGGCTTCATTTCACCCTGGTCTTGAATAGCTGGCAAGTGTCTTGCTACTTTCTATGCCTTTCCAAATCTCTGGAAACCCTTCCTGCCAAGGAAAGCCTTCCACTCTAGCACTGGCCTTATGGCCAGAGCGGCCTTGCCCTCTCAGCCGTCTTGGGTCCTCCAGCGACCACACTGCCTGTAGCGCAGGAAACCACCACCACAGAGCCTGCCAGCCATCAACACAACAAAGCTGTTTACTGCTCAGTTCTTTGTCTCCTGGGTCCAGACCACATATAGGACCAGCAACACTCAGTGGTGTCACTGCCTGCCATGCCCAGGCACCAGAGCAACAAGACAGAATTGGTTAGATGCTGGCGAACCCAGTTCCATTAGATGTTCCCAGATGTGGGTTTCAGGTGACCCTCAACTACCTCAGGTTTGAAGGCCCTAAATTAAGCTTATTTCCACTCATAGGGACAAACCGAGGGGGTTTGGTTAAATCTAGGTGAGAACACAAATGTCTCAAACCTATAACAAACTCACATTTAGGTTTGCAGGGATGGGGTTGGGTTGGTTTTCCTGTTTTAACCTCTTCCCCCGATTCTCCATTAGAATAGTCCCTCCAAATAAAGCTCGTTTCTCACTGAGTGCCTGCCTTCCTACAGGCAGGTAGCCACTGGCTTTTGTCTCCTTCCAACAATACTTTTATTATGGTATTAAGACCTTTCTTTGTATAATACATTCATCTGTGTTTCCGATTTTTCAAATAAATATTTCAGGCTGGCAGTGGGGGGCAACAGCGGTAATGGGTCACAGTGGCCCTGAGGCCTGGGCTCCAGAGAGAAGTGTGCTGGTGCGTCCTAAGATTCCTGGAATCCTCTCATCTCTGTGCCTTGGGGACATTTACTGGAACTTTCTACACGTGTTCTGTCTGTACACCACACTGTGAGACTGCTCAAACAGTGCCGAAATGGTCACGACTGTGATCTATCCAGAAAGCCAAGTCTGCGTAAAATCTGTGGCTATGTCCTCTTTATCCTAAAGATACAACAACCTGCTGCCTTAAAATTGTATGTGACTAATTCCACCCAGGAACTAAAGCTGCTACCATGGGAGGGATTCAAAGTGACGTGGTCACAGCGGCTATAGTGTCTGCAGAGGCACGAACAGAATGGAGCTGGGTTGTAGAGTGACCTTTCCACTGCAGGGTGGACCACACGCAGATAGACAAGGGGACCCACTGGGGACGTGCAGGTGGGTCAGGGCTGGAATTGGTAGGCAGGCGTCCTTGCTTGGCCGAGGTGGCTTCCCAAGAAAGGGGGCAACAAGGTGAGCAACCAGAAGCTAGAGCCTATGAGGAGGTCAGGACCAGAGGAGAGCAACGGTGCAAACCCTGGCCTATGGTTTCCCCACATCCAGTAACAGTGCTGCAGTGATCCTGCCTGCTCTGAAGCACTTCTGATGGAATGGGTGGTTCTCGGTCACAGCAACCCTGCAGGTTATTGCTAGAGCTCCATGGTGAAACTAAGGAGCCCAGGAAGCAGGGCAGCAGAGTTGTCAAGGGCCCCATGCTTTGACCAGATTGCACTGAAATTGTCTTAAGTCCCCTCCCAGGCCTGAGCCTGTCCTGGGCCTGCAGACTGACCACTCAGCCTTTCTGCCCCTGCAGGTGTGCTGCAGGCCTGGCCGCTGCCCCCAGCATCACTTCTGAGTTAAAGCTGCCGGGCTTAAACCTCACCTGTTCACCATCAGTCACTATCACATAACTGATGTGTGGCAGGCCTCTGAACAGTACTTGGGGATGTGGATGCGTAGATGCCGCCTCTATTGCAGCACATTCACAGATGCTTTGTACACATTATGCATTCAGTCATGGTGCAGGCACTGAACTTGCAAAGACAAAGCCCTTGTGTTCCCTGTCCTTAAAAATTGCATTTACGTGTTACCACTTGTCTGCTGTATCAGGCACTGGGAGCACAGCGAGAGCAAACGGACGTGGTTCTACCCGGTTGCAGCTCACAGGCTGTTGAGAGACCCAACAGCATGATAAGAAATCCCAGAAGCGCTAAGGGTGGAGGTGGCCTGCTGGCCTATAAGGAGTCAGAAAACCATCCATCAGAAAACCATCCTGCATGAGGGCCACTGAGCATATGTCAGTGCTTCCTGAAGAAACAATGCAAGATCTACAACTATGTAGGAATTTACAGGCTTGGCTTAGAGCGGCCAGCCGCCTGCAGTCAGGTGTGGAAAAGTGCCAAAGGGCTGTGTGCACACTGGGGACCCGAAGGGTCCAGTCGAAGGCCTGGTGCCCTGTGCAGTGCTCTGTGAGTCTATCAATAGGCTGAAGAGTCTGAAAAGTGCTGGAAGCTGGGAGATGTTGTCCAAGGTGAGTAAAGACAAGCTCCTCCGAAGAGCAGAAGTGAGCCTGCCCTTTGTTTCCCTTTTGTTCTGTGCAGGTTCCCAGCCCATTGGTTGCTATCACCCACACCTGGTCTTCAGTAAATCCCTTCAGCCGCACCCAGGACTCTGCTGATCCAACTGAGTTGGGCGTTTCTTACTCAAATTGACATGATCAGTTAACCATCACCCTGAGCTAAGATCCAGAGGATGGGGAGATACTGGGTAGTCAAAGTAGTAAGAAAGTTCATTCTTGGTGGGGGCTGCATGTGCAAAGTCCCTGTGGTAAGACAAAATCTGAAAAATAAGCGGGGCAAGACTTGCATTTTGAAAAGATGTCTGGATGCAGTGTGCACACCAGATCCAAAAGCAGTAGGAGGAGGTGGGCAAATGCAGTAATATAATGGCCCAGGCACGGTGAGACAATGAGAGGCCACAGAGACAGTTGTTGCTTTAGGTTGGGGGTGCTGGAGAGGAGCCTTAGAGGAGGGCTCGAGGTTTTCGCTGGCTTGTGGAACTGATGGTCGTATCCCCTGAGGGAGGAGATGCTGGCAGGAAGCCCAGTGGGGCACTGAGGCGATGCTCTCAGTTGCCTTGGAGGCCTCAGGAGATGCTAAGGGATGCCTGAAACTCAGGTCAGAGATGAGGGAATGTGATGGTAACAAGCCAGAGCTCAGAAAGGAAAAATAAGGAAAGAAGCTGCAGAGCGGAGCCAAGGCTCAGTTCACAGAGCGGCTCAGGAAGCCCAGCCTGGGGGAGGAAGAGGATCAAGGGAGTATAGAGTCCGGAAGTCAAGGGCAGGCGGTGTTTGGAGGCGAGCGCAGGAGACATGCTGGGAAATTTGGTCCTGAATGTCCAAGACGGGGGGATGCTGTGGGGATGTTGAGACCACTCTCAAGAGGAGAGGCCGCCTCTGAGTGGTTGCTGGTCCGAGAAGGACACATCTGATTCACCAGGTAGAAGTAGGAGGAGGGTGGTGGCCAAGTACAACAAAAGGAATCGATTCAAAGCAGTAAGTTTAGGAAAAGTTTCTCTGGTGAAGGCATTGAATCATAAGCCAAAAATGGGAAACAAAGCTATTATTTTGTAACCAAGCTAAAGATACACTTGAGTCCTAGGCTCTCTTAGTGCATTCAGGTTGCTATAACAAAGATACCATAGCCTGAGTAGTTTAAATAGCAAACATTTATTACAGTTCTGGAGGCTGGGAAGTCCAAGATCAAGGTGCCGGCAGACAGGATTCCTGGTGAGCGCACTGATCCTGCCTTGGGCACTTTCTTGCTGTGTTTGTGGCAGAGGGAAAGAGAGATGATCTCATGTGTCTCATTAGGACACCAATCCTATTCGTGAGGGCTCCAGCTTCCTTACAAAGGCACAATCTCCAGCCACCATCACACTGGGGAGTAAGACTCAAAAGTAACCTCTTGGTGGTGTACGCCTGTTATCCCAGCACTCCAGGAGGCTGAGGCAGGAGGATCACAGATTCCAGCCCAGCCTGAGCAACTTAGTGAATTACTGAAGACCCTCTCTCAAAAAATATAAAAAGGCTGGAGATGTTGCTTAGTGTGAGGCCCTGGGTTCAATCCCAGTACTGAAAAACAAAACAAAACAAGCACCTAAGTGTGTGAATTTTAGAGCGCCCCAGACTAAGAAGATTCTGTTTACTGTAATAGGAAGCAGAGCCGTTGCTGAGCCCTGGCCAGGAAGACAGGCCTGCCTCTCAGTCCCCCAGCTTTCCATTTACTAGTCACACTGAGCCAAATGAGAACACTGAGAGCTGGCGCGACATCTCTGTCCCCTCAAGAGATGCCCATACTTCCTCTTACATCCCTGCTCCCCGTGACCCACCCTCCAGCAATGCTGGGGCCAGAACCCAGGGCCTTGTGCATCCTAAACAAGTGCTCTGCCGCTCAGCTGTGCCCCATGGCTGCCTGACCCATTCACTGTTCCACAGATCTGTCCCAGCAACCCCCATCCGTGTGACTGTGCTCCCTCTGGGCAAAAACAGCCGTGTGGTGGTAGCCAACAGTCAGCCGTGCTGCTTTGAGACAGTCTTCAGTTTCTAAGTTAAAAATCAAAGTCAGGGCTGGGGATATAGCTCAGAGGAATCAGTGCCTGCCTGACAAGCCCAAGATCCTGAGTTTGATCCCTGGTGCCACCAAAAAGAAAAAAACACCTCAAAGTCAGACCTGAGCTAACCTTTAGACTTCTACTCAATTTTCCACATCTCTCATTGAATCTCTTTTTTCTTGCAGGACCAATATTCAAAATTTAAGTGTTCATTTTACTCCATCCCTATGTTGTTTAAAATAGCTGTCGTAAGTTTTGTCCTCCAAGTTAATGTTAAGCCAGCAAACACTGCTGAGTGCTAATCTTATGCAAGAGACTGGGAAACATAAAAATAAGACACAGTTCTTTTGGGACCTCTCAAACTTGGGAGACAGACATGAACACTAGGAAGGAAAGTGTAAACAAGTGATGAGATGCTATTTCAAGAAATTTATCTGTTCAAAGGAAAGAATAAACCAATAATTTCCCGAGGTAACAGAGCCAGGCGAGGTGGCGCATACTTGTAATCCCAGCACTCAGAAGGCTGAGGCAGGAGGATTGCTACAAGTTCAAGGCCAGCCTGGGCTACATATTGAGTTCAAGACTAGCTTGAACTACACAGCAAGACCCTATCTCAAAAAAGAAAAAAGGAGTCAGGCATGGTGGCACACACCTATAATCCCAGCACTCAGGAGGCTGAGGCAGGGGGACTGTTTGCAAGTTCAAGGCCAACCTGGTCTACACAGTGAGCTCAAAGCCAGCCTGAACTGCATTACGAGACCTTATCTCAAAGACAAAAGAAAAAATATTTTTGAGACACAGTCTCAGTAAATTATCCAGGGTGTGCTTAAAGTTACAGTCCTACCTCAGCCTCCCTGGTGCTGGGATTATGGGCCACCTGCCTGGCTAAATTATCTATTTTTAAATCGTACAATCCAGTGACAGAATATTCATGTTACTGCACTGCTATGACCTCTATCTAGTTACAAAGCACTTAGCAGTCTCTTTTTATGCAGCCCCTATCCTCATTTCCCAGTAGCCACCAATGTCTTTTCTGTCTCTCTGGAACTATGTATGAGAGACAACATTATGAACCAGTGAGGAGATTGTAGCTAACACTACAAAACATTAAAGTTTAATTTATGCATTATGTAGGTATACAAAATCAGAAAATTTGAGCAAGCCATGGTAGCACACACCTGTAATCCCAGGATAGCACTCTTAGAGACTGAGACGGGAGGATTGCAGTGAGTTCAAGGCCAGCCTGGGCTACATAGTGTGTTCAAGGCCCGACTGAGCTATAGAATGAGACCCTGTCTCAAAAAAAAAAATCATAAAATTTATTGTAGTAATTGCTTCTAGGAAAAGTGGGAGAGCGTTAATAGAATATATATGCCAAAGAAAATTTCATTTTTACCTGAACTGAATTTTTTCATTTGAAAAGATTTTGGCTTTAAAACAGAAAAGCTCAACAAAGGAGGGAGTTGAGGAGGAGGAGGAGGAGGAGTGAAGGAGGGAAGGGGAGGAAAAATAAATACAAGCTTGGCAGATATGACAAAAGTCAGTATTTGTTTATTCTAGTAGGTGAATTACTTTAAATTTATTATTTTCGTACTTTTCTGTATTTCACATTTTGCTTTAAAAGATGTATATAAAAATACACAGTCACAAAACAGATGTAGGTGAAGTTATGTAAAGTTAGAGTGGAGCTGAAAGTTTGTGGTAGCCTTAGTCTGTTTTCTGGTATAATAGAGTTACTGTACCTGCACTTATAAAGTAACTTATGGTTATAGAGTAATTTATAAAGACAAGCTTTAGCCGAGCGTGGCGGCACACGGCTGTAATCTGTGGCCTTCCAGCACTCCGGGAGACCGAGGCAAGAAGATTGCAAGTTTGAACCTATGTTGGACAACTTAGCATCTTAATGAGATCCTGTCTCAAAGTAAAAAAAATTAAAAGGTCTGGAGATACAGCTCACTGTGAAGGTCGTGGGTTCAGTACCACCACCATCACCAAAAAAAAAAGTTTATTGATCTCACAGTTTTGGCGCCGAGTCCGAGTATGATAGGAAAAGAAATTCCCAACCTGTCAGATGTGCCGAGTTTGTGGTCTCACAACATTGAGGAATAAAGTTGAGAACCAAAAAAGGAAGCTAGGAAAGTTATTGGAAATTACAAAAAGGACAGCTCCTGGATTTCCAGGAGAGGTCCCGAGTGGGGGCCACCAAAGCTCTTTGTCAGGGGATATTTATACAGCAAAATCACAGCATGGGTGCGACGTGGGTCGAATTACAATCAACCTCTTCAACGACAAGCGTAGTCGCTTAGCTAATATTGGAAACGAGTCATACAGCAAGGGTATATGGAAAGAACAAAGGCATTCTTGCAAAGAGATGGCGCGGATGTTCTGGTCACCCACCTATTCATCTCATGCCTATCCGGGCCCGCTGGATCAGGTGGCACTAACCGCAGTGCCATTGCAAGTTGCTGCTTATCTCTAGGGAGGCTTGCTGCCCTGACTATTGCATCTTAAGGACAGACCGTCCTCCAGTTCATCTCCAGCCACAACGTTTGTGTTTTTCACCTTTTGTGCTAGCACCTTTGAGGGCCAAAACTCTCTGACTACGTATTAATTTCTTTCTAACTCAGCTGTCTGTGATAGAAGCAACTTCTGGCGAGGGCTTTGTGCTGATCCATGCGTGGTGGAAAAGAGAAGAGTAGGGCATGCAGAAGAGAAAGAAGGAGCTGGGCATGGTGGTGCATGCCTGTAATCCCAGCACTCAGGAGGCTGAGGCAGGAGGATCATTGTGAGTTCGAGACCAGCCTGGGCTGCATAGTGAGACCCTATCTCAAAAAAAGACCAAAAAAAAAAAAAACAAAGGATAACAGGGCTAACTCACTTTTTAATAAACCCTGTCATGGACTAATCCATTCCTGAAAGAACTCATCTGGTCTTTCAATAAAGACATTCCTTCTTTAAAAGCCCATTTCCCAACACTGCTACATCGGCAGCCACATTTCAACACGAGTTTTGCGCCATTCTTTGCTTCTCACCAGCCACGTTTGGAATCTCTGCAGCTGGAGAAAGCACAGGGCCTGATTTGGCAAGGGCTGGAGATCAGCCAAAGGGGCAGAGGGAAGAGTCACTAGGGTGAGCCATGCAGTGATCGCTCATAGCACCCAGGTATTTGGGAACAGAAGTCCAGAGCTGGGCTGCTGCTGAAAGATGGAAAACACACTTAATGTTTTTTTGGTTTTGTGGCACTAGTGGTTGAGTTCAGGGCTTGTGTGTGCTGCCTATGTGCTTTATCACAGAGCTACGTCGCCATCCCTTTTTTCTTTTCTTTTTTCAGATTTTGAAGCAGAATCTCACAAGGTTTCCCAGAATGTCCTGGATATTGTGATCCTCTTGCCTCAGCCTGCCAAGTGGCTGGGATTACACACAGGCACCACTATGCCTGGTACACAGTGTTAAATTTTTTAAAAAAAATGTTATTCCAAGACAGTTGTTAAAGACGGTAGGAGGACTTTATTCCAGGAAGAGTTTATTCATCCCGGGTGTGGGGAGCACTGCAATGGGATTATTACGGGTTAAATCTGGGTGTCCCCCAAAGCCTCCCTGCTTGGGTGGAGCCTTGGGAGGTGACTGGATCATGGCTGTGTGACACTGGATCAGTCCTCTGATTGGTTTAGCATAGTTGTGGGTTTGGTGATGAATTTACTAAAGAGGAAAGACTCACTCTGCGTGTGGGTTGCATAGCCATTACGTTTGCAGCCTGGATGGAATTAAAAGGGTTAATTCCTCCCCGCTGTGCCAGGAGCCGCTGCTTCTCTGTGATAGGCTTCTCCCAAGCAGCCCTGTCTCCGGGCCAGCTGATTATTTACCAACCAGCTAAACCCTCTACAAACTGTGAGGTAAAATGAACCTTCCCTCCTTTAACTTGTGAGTGTCCCATATTTTGTCCCAGCAACAGAAAAGTAACTAAGACAGAGACCTTGCAGTGGGGAACAGAGACTGGGCTCAGCTCCAAATATATCACAGGCAAGTGAAGACATGAAGAAATTTCAAAGCTTGAAAGCAGGTTTCAGTGGCTCAGTTTTGGTGAGCCCTCTGACACACTGTGAAGGGTGGAACTCCCTGCCCAAGCCAGACCATGTGCTTTCTCTCGCCCCCGCTGCAGAGTCTAAACAGGGCTGGAGAACAGCAACAAACCGTGCTCCCCTTGACAAATGCATGCACAGAATAAAGAAAATTTTAAAATAAGATTAAAATGTCCAAAAGGTTTGGCTTCAGCTCAAATGTGCAGTTTTCCAGGCAATCTTTATAACAAACTCAGAACAAAGCAAAAACCAAAAGAACCATGGGTAATCTCCAAATGTATGTATGTACATTTGATCCTAGAAGTTCCAACAAAACCTGGCAACTGCCAGGCCCTGATCTGAGAGGTACTGGGGTACCCACTGAGCCAAAGCCTCTGGGCATGGAGGCACAAACCTGTCATCCCAGCACTCTGGGAGGCCAAAGCAGGAGGATCACAAGTTCAAGTCCAGCCCGGTAATTTAGCAAATTAGTGAGAGCCTGTCTCAAAATAAAAAAGGACTGAGGATGTAACTCAGTGTGAAAGCCCTAGGTTCCATCCCCAGTACCAAAGAAAGAAAGAAGGAAGAAAAAAAGAGCCAAACCCTTGGAGGAAGTCACTATACTAAGAGGCCCCAGGTACTTGGAACAGAATTAATACCCGCATCCTGGAGAAAAAGAGTAGTCAGATCGGGATCCCTCGGTCTAAGGTGAAGGAAGAGAGTGAGACCCAAACCACGAGCTGCTCTTCCCACCCCGGTGGAGGACTCTGAGAGCGCTTAGGAAGCAGCGGCCTGTCTAGCCTCGTTGCCTGGCAACCTGCCTCTCTGGCTGCTCTCACGAGAGAAGCCCCTCAGTGACGCGAGAAGCCCCGCAGTGAGGTACGACGGAAGTGCTGTTCACGAGCAGTGCACTGAGCTGGCCAGCGGGGCTGGGGACTGATCCTTGAGGTTCCAACTTCTCGAGGCTCCGAGGCTCCTACTCCGGGTCCTTGCTGGTCGCAGCTGCCAGGACCCCGTGATTGTTGCAGCCATTGGGGGCTGCACGGACATGGCGGAGTGGGGTAAGTCCTTCCCGCGCCCTCGAGCGGTCTAGGCGTCTCTGTCCCACGGCTCAGTTCTGCCAGGCCACCAGGATTGACGTAGATGCCTTGGTGGATGCCGAGTGTTATGAGTTGTGTGTTCTAAGAAGCATGTCACGATGAAAAGTTGATTCCAAGCCAGGTACGGTGGCGCACACCTGTAAATCTCAGCACTCAGGAGGCTGAGGCAGGGGGATTGTCATGAGTTAAGGCCAGCCTCCTCTACGTGGTGAATTCAAGGCCAGACTGAACTGCACAGCGAGAGCCTGTCTCAAAAAACAAACGAACGAATGAACAAAAGAAAAGAGAAAAATAAAAAAAGAAAAGATAGTTCTGGTTACTACCTCTCAAAAGGTGGGGACCAGTTCCTGGAGACGTGTGCTTAGAAGTGCCTAGCAGGTGCTCCTGTCCCTGTCGCTGTATCTGTCCCATCCCCCCACGCACACCACTGCCACTGTGGCACTGGGGACTGAACCCAAGACGTCTGCACAGAGCTACATCCCTGCCCTTTTTTTTAATTTTAAGCATCTCCTTTAGTCACTAATTTGCCCAGGCTGGGCTCCACCTTGCCTCAGCCTCCCAGTGCTGGACTATAGGCGTACACTGCAATACCCCGCTTCCGGTCCATTCTTGGCCTTTGCTGTCCGGGTTCCGGTGCCTGGCTTCCGGGGGCCTGAGGGTGCCACTTCTTTGATAATTTCTTCTGTCTCCGCCTGGTTTGTCTCCTGCCTGGTTTCTGCTCCACCACTCACCGCTGTGTCTTGGTTCTCCCAGGTTCCTCCTGTCCCTGGCAAACTTTGAATAGTGTTCATCGTCCCCTCAGCTGCACAGATTGTTTAGCTGGACTTTGCCTCTCCACTTCCTGCTGGGCTTGGAGTATCATTAGATTTTTTTTTTTTTTTAGATAGGGTCTTGCTGTTATGTAGCTCCGGCTGGCCTTAAACTTACTAGGAAGCCCAGGCTGCCTTTGAGTTTACAGCAGTCCTCCTGCCTCAGCCTCCGGGGTGCTGTGGTCACAAGCCAGCAGCCAGATTAAATAGCTGCTTACATGTCACGCGTGCGGGAGAGCCTGTGGTACAGAGGGCCATGGTGGTAGTTGTGATGGCCCCCATGTTGCCATCCCTCCTGCCTTGGTAAAAGGCAACCCAAACTGTCTGTGACCTCCACCACAGTGGGGGAGTCAGACTCCTGCTGGCTTCTGAGTGAGGATGAAATCTCACTCCTGCAGGAGCCTGAAGATGCTCACTGGGTGGTCACCATGAACCACACTCTGTGTCAGGGGCCCGGGGGATTGGTCTGTGTTTGAGTAAGCGCAATAGAGTGACCGCAGTGAAAATGACCTGTATAAGGCAGAGCGCGGTCGTGTGCCGGGCTTGGGGGCTGCTTCACAGAGGTGGTGATAATTAGGTGGGGTCAGTGCCGCAGGGCGGGTTAAGGTGTTCCGTGGAGAAACAGGACAGGCCAACCGTGCGGTGTGCATCAGCGGGCAGGGAGTGTGGCGCCCCTGTCCGTGTCACTGACACGGGTGGGTTAGAGACGTGTCTTGAGGGAACAATGACCCAGACCTAGTTTGCAAGGTCCTTCATGACTGTCTTATTACTTCTATACTTTTGTCTGATGCTCAGGAATTTTTTTTTTTTTTTTACACTTAAGCCCTTTTTCATTTTTATTTTGAGACAAGGTCTTGCTAAATTTCGAAGTTGCTGGACGGGGCTCAAACTTATGATCCTCCTGCCTCAGCCTCCCAGAGTGCTGGGATGACAGGCGTGGGACCCACACCTAGCTTTCAGTGTTGAGCCGCAAGACAAACCTCTTGGATCTGACCTTTTCGAGAAAGGACCAATCCCTGGTCCTGGAGACATGTGCACTCCAAGGGATTTAAGAGAAAGTCCGCTCATGCACTGATCTGAATCAAGGGTGAGGGCAGGGCAGTAGGGGGCAGCAGATGCTGGGGAGAAAGCAGCTTCAGGGGTTTTACAGCTGGCAGCCTGGCAGCCGGGTACTGTCACTATGCCCTGTGCGGTCTCTCTACCAGGAGCTGCCGGAGGCACCTGTAGGCAGAGGCAGGAGGAGCCAGGACACAGCATTCTCTCCAGGCTTCCCTGGCTGTGCCTGGATATGACTGGGCAGCCAACAAACCCTGCAGCTTTTTCCATTTCACCAGTTTGGCCCACGGCTATCTGCTCCTCCTCCCTGCTCATAGGACACCGGTGAGAGCAGGCGGCAGGGGAGGCCGCGGCGGGGGTGGCTTCCATCTCTCCTCCCGCACTGTTTCTTGCTGTGTCTGGTCCCTCAGACATGCAGTACGAGCACACCAGCCTGTCCTGGGGCTCCAGCCTCCACACCTGCCGATTCCTCCGCCTGCGGCACTTCCCTGGCCTCCTTGTGCCCCTGGCCCTGAGCCAAAGATTCCAGCTTCTCCCTATGCAGCCTTCTCTCGGGCTGACCCCGCAGGCTTCTCCATGCTCACCTCATGCGTTTGAACCTCTGCGTGCCCTGATGCCTTGGCCAATAACGTGGAACAGAGCACTGTGTGGGATTCCCCGGCCAGAAGGTAAAAGCACCGCGCACCTCCGTCCTTTTCTGCTGGGAAAGGATGCTTGCTCCCAGCATTAAAGAGCCCACAGAGAGGCCACGCCTGCCTGTGCCAGCCCACAGCTAAGGTCCCTGCGGACAGCCAGCCCCAGCCTCTAGTTAGGGAACACAGAGGCCCCGAACTGATTCCAACCCCTGCCCTCCCTCGCTCCCCACCTTCGAGTCTGGATGCAGTGTTTCTTGTGCCATTGGTAACGGACACAGGCCTCTTCTTTGGAAGGTGCAGCACATTTCTGTTTGTTTTGTGTCTGATTTCTATCTTAACGATCAGATCCTTAAGGGCAGATACCCTGCATATCGGGTTTATTGCTGCGTCCTGCGTGGCACAAAATTGTAGGGTAAGAATCCGAGAATAACCGCTTCTGTCTCTTCACGTGGGCGATTCTGCCTTCGGCCATGCCTGGTCCGCCCTCCCTGCAGTCTGCCTGCCCCGCTCACTCACCACGTGTCACTGAGAGGAACCCGATTGTTTCTCTCCCACTCTACTTCCAGATGGTGCCTGTAATGGTTCCCTCCACCCCTGCGGGAAGAGGGGAGACGGTGAAGGAGTAGGAGCCAGAACTTCCAAACCCGAGCTTGACCCACTTTATAACTGTGTTCCCTACACTCCCGAGAGGGTAGATAGAGATCTCAGGACTGTTGGTTTTCCAGGCCCCAGCACAGTGCTTGGAGGCATCTTTCCATTGAGGTTTAGGGCTATGCCACCGTAGACAGCCTCAGGCTGCCCCCTAGTGGGAGGTAGCTCGATAAAGCCCTGTTGGATCACACCCTGGGGGCTCCCAGATCTCAGGAGTCAAGAAGATTCAAGTAACAGGAACCTCAACTTGTGTCCTGGACTATAAATACAGTCAGCACTGGCCTTGTCACCTGACATTTAGGAGCTCGCCTAATATCGGACAGACTAACCAGTGTGCATGCAGTATGATCAGTAGCACATGTTTTGACAGCCTGCTGTGTTTTAGGGTTTTAAGCCACCCAGGCACATGGCTGGCACAAGCATATAATCCCAACACTCTGGGAGGCTGAGGCAGGAAGATCACAAGATCAAGTCCATCCTGGACAATTTAGCAACTTAGATCCTATCTCAAAATTTTTAAAAAGGGCTGGGCATGTAGCTTAGTACAGGGACCCTGGGTTTAATCCCCAGTACCCTTCCCCACAAAAAAAACAATAAGCCAAGGACTGGAGGTGCTACAAATCAAGGGTTGATAAGCTTTTTCTTAAAGGACCAGGTAGCAAATACTTTAGCCTTGGAGGTCAGATAGTTTCTATCACACCTACTCAGCTCTGCTGGTGTAGAGGAAACACAGCCAAAGGCAGTGTATATTACAAGAGGTTTGTGTCATGTGACTTTATTTATGGGAGCAGGCAGTTGGCTTCCAGGCCACATGACCCCTGATATAGATAATAATCAGGACCTTTTTACTGAGGCTCACCACTCACCTCCCACTGCCAAATCCACTGGGTCCTTTAGAAGTGTTTCTCATTATTACAAAATTTTTCAGCCATCAGAAATGCGCAAAACACATCTGTAATCCCAGCACTCAGGTGGCTGAGGCAGGAGGACTGCTGTGAGTTCAAGGCCAGCCCGGGCTACATAGTAAGTCCAGGTCAGCCTGAACTACATAGTGAGACTCTGTCTAAAAAAAAAAAAGAAAAACAAACTCGCAGAGAATAACAAGCACCTTATGTGTCTATCACCCAGATCTGCTGAATGTGTAAATGCCCCGGTTGTATTTTGCTATTTTTCAGATCTTTTAGAGTAACAGCTACAATGGAAATTCCTTTGCTGTCCCCCTCCTGTCCTCCTCTAGGATATCATGCTGAAGTTGTGTAATTTCTTCCCATGCTTTGTACCCTGCCTTGAAACCCATATTAGTTACATCTGTGTAATGTTTCCTATTCTTTAGCTTGGTGTTTACTATTCTTTAGCATAATGATATCATTATGCTGCTTTGCTTTTTTCACTCAAAAATTGTTTGGAAATTTCTCCATATTGATAGAGGATTTTTTTAATAGTGTTTTTTTGTGTGCTACGAAGTATTTGCCTATATCCCAAGGTCACAAGGATAATTTCCTATGTTTCCTGCTAGAACTTTTTGGGAGGAGGTTGTTTGCTTTTAGAAAAACTTTTTTGAAACAGGGTCTCACTATATCTTCCAGGCTGGCATTGAACTCACTATGTAGCTCAGGCTGGCCTTGAATTTATGGTGATCCTCCTGCCTCAGCCTCCCGAGTGCTGGAATTATTACAAGTGTGTACTACCATACCTGGCTTCCTCCTATGATTATACAGTTTCAACTTTCACATGAGTTGTGTGGTCCATTTTGAGTATTTTGAGTTTTGAGTTTGGTGTTGTTCATTCTTTCCTAATGGATATATAAGGTGGGATATATTTTACAGCTGTCCATAAATTCTTTGATACTCTTCCCATCAAAAGATGGAGGCTGATCCTTCTCCCTTGAAGCGTAAGACTCAGTTTTAATGAGTAGAATGTACTGTAGTGATACCCAGGATCGAAGCACGAAGGGCATTAGCACTTCCTTTGCTCTCTCTCCCCCTTGGGGAAAGCCAGCTGTCACATGGTGAGGACTCTCAAATGTGGCTCCTTGGAGGGGCCCATGTGACCAGGAACTGAGACCTGCTGCCAGCAGCCAGCAAGGACATGAGGTCTCCGCAGACAACACACAGTGAGCCATCTCAAAGCCAGGATGAGTCTCAGGTGATGCAGCCCTGGGTGGTGTCTTGAGAGTCCCTTCCGGAGACACCCTAACCCGGAATCACCACCTCAGCAATGCCCGGCTCAGGACCCGTGAGATGAAACAATTTAAGCCACTGCTTTGGGTACTTGGTTAGTGTGGGACCCCCAAAAAGAAGCCCGGAACAAAATGAGATCTCTTTAAGAAGCGCTTTATTTAAGCTGGTACCCAGCGGCGTCTCCAGTGCAACGCAGGCAAGGAGAGCGAGGAGTGGGTGGACGGCTGGGTTTTTAAGCTTGCAAACCACAAACTTAGGGTGGGGTACCTTTCAGTTGGGGGCTTCTATCAGCACACAAAGACCAAGAGGT